>JAXGGA010001630.1:0-145551 GCA_038373865.1 Uloborus plumipes | reverse complement strand
AATTAAAAAAGAAAATGACTGACTATGTGGTTTTCACGAAAATAGTGCTTTTTTTTCATGCAAGTTTGAGTAGTGGAAATAAAAATGAAAAAAAAACAAATAAAATAAATCTGAATTTAGGAGTTGTCGTTACTTGATAACCAAATAACATGATGTCGTTATAAACAAATAACATGAAACATTTAAAATTAAAAATTAAAGTCTGTCTCAATGTGGCTTATGAAATTGTAATTTTTTTACCCTGTTATTAATTTTAGGATTAGTTCTTGAAAAAGCTAAATATAAGTCAATAACATTATGCAATAAAGGGGGGAAAAACACTGAAAAATGAAGTGCTGATTCTTACGTAAAACGATCTCATGAATTTAAATATGAACACTGTTTTCACCCATCAAATTCCACTTTTTAAAAAATGCGCTCCCACTTTTTTTTAAACCAGTTTTCGACAGTTTTACAGTCATTTTTTTATTTGAAGAAGAAAAGAACATAATATAAAAAGTTGGGGGGGGGGAGGGAATAGACCTTCCTATGTATTTACTAAAATCATCAAAATCGAGCTTTCTTTCCAGGGAATAATTTTATGATGTTGTCACTCATTTATAGGCATAAAACCGAACCCTTTCACAAAGAGTTATGAAATAGTTGACTAAAGTTTTTTTTATTTGGTAGACATAATACTGTGGCTAAGAGTATCGTGCAAACATATTTTCAAGCTTGTATGTGAGCAATTCAAGGAGTTATGACCAAAAAACAGTTTTATATATGAATTTTTGAAATACATATCTATATCTACGAAAATGGATGTATGTTCGTTTGTTCTCTATACAAAACTAACGTAAACTATTAACGTAACATTCAGATCTGATTTGTAACTGTTTTTACTTGTAACTTAAAGAGTAAAAAATATTTTTTTAGTTATGCTGGTGGATTTACAATGTACATGGTATCTATGTATCATTTCTGCTAAAAATTTAAAACAAAATAACTGACAGTAGATATTTTTTCCACCAAAATAGCAGCTTGACTAACGTAACATTTTTGCAACCCTGAAAATGAATGCTCATGTTGTGAGGCAAAAATTTCTCAAAGTTAAGCAAGTGTTCAAAATTGAATGATATATTTGAAAAATGTGTAAAGTTGGCTTTTAAAAACATAAAACACATTTGTTAAATCTTAATTTTTTTTTGTCTTAAGTGTCACTTTTACTCAAGATGGAGTGTGACTAACGTAACCATCGAATAACAAGCAGTAGACGCACTACAACCTTTTCATTATGGCTAATCTCAGTGATAATTACAATACTTTTTCAAATTTTTTAAACTTTTTATATTGTATGATTTTTATTTATTTACTTATTTATTTATTTTTTGATACTTTTTTCACTTAGGTATTTTTTTTTCTTAGGCTGAGGTTGACATTTCTAAGGAATGACCGTTATGATGAAAATTTGTATTTTCCCTCAAAAGACAATCCTCCCCCCCCCCACCAATTAATAGATGTGAAACATAAAGAAATCTAACATTCACTTATAGATTGTACACTAATAATCCTAATACATATTGATGCTGCCCCCTATCTTTGTTTCCTTTCACAAGTATAGCTGTATCTAAAACTTTGTTTTTACAATTTAGGAAAAAAAAAATTAGTAATAAATATAAAAAAAAATTGAATATTACAAACTTGTAAAACATTCAGTCAGGCAATCATAATAAAAACAAAAAAAAAAGAAAAAGAAGAAAGCTGAACTTTTGGGTAAATGCAGAATCCTGTAGGGTAGTTTTTGTTTTTTGATGAAATAAATTTTAATTAAAACTTCCAGATTAAAGATTTTAGATTTCATATTTAGTATTAGGCAACATTTTTAGAAGTATTTCCAAAATCGAGAGAAGTTTAACACAAATAGAAGTGTTAATAAAATTGTATAGAAAGTATAATAATGAAGTAGTAAATAGCGCGTCATAAGTGGAAAAATAAAACATTTGCATAATATTTAAACAATGTTGAATTTATATTTCTAATAAACAACAAAATTAACATGGTTTTATTTTGTTCCCCTTAAAATATGGTGCTAAAATTCAAATCTAGCGAACAGTGATTTAATTTTCCACTGTTAATTGAATATTAGCATTAAAATATTAAAATTTTAAATAAACTTCAGGTAAAACAGCGTTTTTATTGCTGTCATTATAATAGATTTGTTTTTAAAAAAAAGCAGAAAAAAAAAGAACTGAAAGTAAGGAAGCATATTTTCCTACGTATTAAAGAGGCCACGTGCTACGTGTAATCGAGATTTTTTTTGGCTGATTACTCATTATTTGGAAAAAATGCCTTCGTATTTCACTTTGAAAGGCTGTGCACTAATTCTTTTTTGAAATTGATTAAAAATGTGGTAAACTAAAAGCAGATGCTTATAGATTGCTTTGGAATTGCACACAACGACTAAAATGACGCGCACATATTTACCACAAACAAACGACCGTCGAAATCTTGGGCAAACAGTGAACCGCATTTTTAAAACAATGAACAATTTCACCTTTTTTTTAGTTTCAAATTTTTGCAGAAGTCCCCCCCCCCCCCTGTACTCGTTTTTATTTTAGTCTGGATTGCACGTAGCACGTGGCAAAAGAGGCCATGCGTTACGTGTAATCCAGACTTTTTTTTGATGAGACGGGCACAATATTGGAAAAATACCTTTGTATTTCGGTATGAAAGGTTGTGTTATGTTCTGTATTTAGAAATTGATTTAAAATGTCGTATAAACTTAAAGCAGATGCTAAGAGATAGCTTTAGACAGCTCATAACGCACTAAAATTGCGTAAGCTTATTTATCACTTGCAAACGAACAAACTCATGTAAAACAACCTACAATACTATACATTTAACATATACGAACTAAATGAAAAATGAATTAAAGTACATAAATTAAATAAAAAATAAAAATTTTGCATCTTTTAAAAAAATAGCAATATCATATCAAATCAAATTAAAACTTGCTGTATAGAGTCAGATTGAAGCTGTTCATCAGGAGCTGTGAATTACATTATGATATTTTTTTTTTCCCGCTGAAAATTTCAGAATGCTACTTTTACAGAAAATTTAAAATTCAAGAATTTCTAGTTTTTCTCTAGATTGGAAGTTTGTTTCTAAATGTTTGTACATATCTAGCGATTTTCTCGACAAGATTGGCGGTTAGTATTGTATGTCTATTCTTAGATAGAGTGAAAGTTGATATCTCATTTTTTATATTTTTAATCATGCATTATGTCTAGAATGTGTCATCAGGTTTTTTTTTGTTTTGTTTTTTTTTTTTTTCAAATAACTTTAATACATCATTGTTTAAAACCCACATATTGCATCTACACCAGCTTTTAGACCTTTTTATCAGAGCAATATAAACAATAACCATATTTGCCAAGTTTCAAATGTTTTTAGTAATTTTTTTCCTCACAACTGTTTGCGTAAATGAAAATTTCGAAAACGTGGTTCTGAGAAAACTAAGAAAGAAAAAATAAATTTCACTAAAAGTAGTGCATTTGCGCTCATTAAATGTCTTCTAGTTTTCTAAATAATTCATCGATAAATTTTTTTTCCAAGTTTAGAAAGAATAATATTGGGACTATCTAAATGTCTCAAAACAGATTTAAAAAAAAATTAAAAAAAAATAGGTCGCCTAACCTGTCTTAAACACCAAAATACTTAATTTCCAGATTTCTTGTTTAATTCTTGAATGCGGAAAACCAATTCCAAAAACCCGAGGATAAAATTAAGCAAAAAAAAAAGAGAGAGAGATTGGTTGAAGGCAAAAAACAAAAAAAGTAAAACAAATTATTGCAAATTAAATCAACAATTGTAATAAATTAAAAATATACACGTATATTATTAAAAGACGAAAAAAAAATGTTGATCAACGAAATAAGCACTGTATTTAGACACGCGAAAAAAGCAGACGGTATTATTAAATTCCAGAGTTAATTTTACTGCCTATGACGCAATGGATCACGTGGTCACTAAATGCCAGTCATACAAACAATAAAAGTAGAAATTTGAAGCCAAAGCGAAGTCCGAAACCATCCATTGATTACTAAAGAAAATTCATATTTCATCACGATTTTGAAAACTGGTCACTTTATTGATTACACGTATTACTGATTAAAACTATTTCAAGTTGGAGAAATAAATACAACATTTTTTCAAAAACCAGGTCCCCCCCCCCCCCCAAAAAAAAAAAGAAAGGAAAAAGGACCAATTTAACTTTTATTTCCCAATGTCAATATAAAATTAATTTACGGAGAAAATATAAGTAGGCCATCGAAAAATAATGTTATTGGAAAATCGCATACAAAAAGTCACGCAGGTTATCACAAATCGGGATTCGTTATTATTCTTTCGGAATAAAATCAAATAAAGAAACAATTTCCAATTTATCAGCAAAAAATATCAAAAATTCTGTCGACGACATTACTCCCAGTGTCCGAGCAAAAGCAAGCCACTGAAATGTGAAATCTGAGTCGCCACGTGCTGATAAGGGGGTCGGGGTGAAGATGTCACGAGGTCTTGGGGACTGATAGGGAAAAAAATCCGTACGCCTTTTCCCTTCCTACTCTGTAGGGAGATCACTCAAGCGTGAGGGTACCTCACCTGTCAATCATTCGGAGGGCAAAAAGTCCGGAAGGCCAAATGTCCGTAGAGCCGAAAAAGGCTGCCTCCAAGAACTTGGACCGTACTTGATTATGTGATAAACTTTTAATCATTTTTTTAGTAATCAAATTGCTTTCATTTCTTCCGTCGGCAAATGCTCCCGGAAATTAATATCTTGGGAAGGAGGAAATTCTCAAGTTACAGAATGAGGCTCCGTGTTTAACCGAATGATAAAATGCATCGCATGTTGCACACACACTAACTTCCAAAGAGAAAAAACGACGAAAAGACAAAAAAAAAAAAAAAAGAATACAGTTGAACGTCATGTTGAATAAATATTGAATATTGAATTTATAGTTCAATCTCGTTAATTCGATCACGCTTGAAAATATTTATTGCATTTCCCTCCTATTTTGCATTTTGTCCCTTTATTGTATTTTCCCTGTATTGCCCTCCCATCTTATGGCTTGTAGTGTGTATACTTCTTCGGATGAGACGAACTGATTTTAAAGGTCCCTTAAAGATCGTTTTGAAGATGTTCAACTGTATTGTCTCCAATTGTGCCAATAAGGAGTTTTTACGTGATTTTAAGAAGAGGGTTTAGAAACTTTATTGTGAATTTCAGGAAGTCGCCTATACCTCAAATAGGGACTGCCAGTATTTGCTAGGATCTTTCATCAGAATGCAATCCCGATAACTGAGATATTTCAGCTCTTCATCATTTACACAACAATATTTTATGAAATTTTTAAGCAGTATAATTTTTCGCTTTTTCAACTTGTATCCTGTTTCCTGAACTCCCCAACCCTTCGCCATTTCCATCGCAAAGCAAAAAGGAAAGTTCCCCTCTGCAGCCTCCATCGAATGCGTTTATTTCTCCAATTCTTAATTCCAGTCCATTTGTTTGCCTTCCATGCCATAAACCTTTCGGAAGCCGGACAGCTATATCGCACTAGCGCTGCGCGGGCTACGCAAAAGCAAAAAGCCACCCGCAAAAGCTTTTTACGCTCTTCTGCCCATTCGTTTCACGCATGTTTGGGCTCGTCTTATTTTTTTGTGTTGTGCATTCGATTATCGTTTCGGAAAATCATACTTTCCACTTATTTATGGTTTGGTTATTTGCTGTAAGGGAAAATGCTTTCACGCGTATCTCCAGCAATTGTCTATATTTGATAAAGTTTGTTTCACTGAACGATAGAAAAGCCACTGGGGATTGGTACATGGTTTTGCCTCCAGGCTATGATTTTTCCCACTCTTGATTATGTGTCTGGTGTCATTTTGATGTTATTACGATCTGTTTAAACTTATCTCTGTTTTTTTTTTTTTTTACCTTTTCCTTTCTTTTTCTTCCTATTCTCGCTCTTTTTCTTTTTGAGGGGTACGTGTACGGCCGTGGTACGTGTGTGTGTGTTTTTTTTCTCTAGAAGCAAATAAGATCAACTGCTGAAATTTAAAATTTGAAGATGGGTACACAGTTACAAATAAAGAAAACACCAAGCTATGGGAAAAGAATGGTGCTCCGAAAAGGGCCCATGACACCAAAATGGCCAAACTCCAGTTTTCTGTGTGACAGAGCTAAAATTCGCTAGATCGTGATTTTATCTCCATCGGGAGGCCTAACTGATGATAAATAGCTATCAACAAGCAGGTTGTCACCAAAAGGCAAAATTATAACTACAGTTTTTACAGAAGAGTCTTACAAAATTGCTTGATCTTGTTTCACAGTGATGGTTCACTAGTTTACTCATGTGGAAAAAATTAATTGTTCTAAAAAGTAAAATATGTAGTTGACGAATTCAAAAAGAACAATGTCATTTTGTGTCATAATTTTTTCCTGAAATTTTTGATAACTGTAGAGAAGTAGACTGTAGCTCAAAATGGCCATGTTTGGCATCAGTAGGACTCTGGTGGCCTTATTAAGACAACATATCGGGTTTATGTCATATGACCCAGTGTTGGGATGTTGCATGACTGTTCGCAGGAGTGACCAAAAAAAAAAAAAAAAAACAGAAAATTCCTAGTTACCAGTACCCCGAGTGTGACAACTGATTCTCCTTTCCATTATAGTAAATCCTAATTTTATTTTATTTTTTTTTTTTTTTTTTAAAGTTTATCGAGGATAGTTTATGTTCTTACATTGACAACAAAGAGTTTTCAATAATTTTAGTTTTTTTTTACTTTTGAAGTCTTTTTTGGCGTTTCAACAGAATTGTCTTTATTAGAGACGCCTGTTCCTGCAAAAGCCAATCCCCCATTTTGTTGTTAAACATTTAACAAAAGCACTAAATTCAAGTTTCCTCCTCAAATTTCTTCTATATGGAAGAAAGTAATTATCATAATGAATAATTAACATCTCACTTCCAGATCGTTAACATTTTCGTCCAGTCATTAACTAGATTAGGGATCCTTGAAGTAAATGCCATTTACTAATGGATAGTACTAAGTATTCCGTGGCCTAATAAGTTTGAGAACCGCTGATCTAGTTAGTGCGATTTCCCTTCATACACCCAGTTTTTATTTTTAATTAAGTGTTCAGTGCTGAGTTTTTGAGATTATCTGCTTTGTTTTCTTTAAAAATATACATTTGAAAAATGCAATCGTTAATATTCTGTGGTTTTCGATAATAATCACAACTATTTGGGAACAATTATCACCATCCAACTCTTGGGAATAACTAAAATACAATATTTAACAGTGTCTCTCGATATGTTTCTATGTCTCTATTACACTGGATTTTTTTTTTTTGTTTGTTTGTTTTTTTACTTGGCAATGAGTTTATGAAATCGTCATGAGCTTTAAAAGCATGATTTGTATTTTGTTTTTAATGCTCAGCCTTGTAAAAGTCCAATATTTTAATGTCCAAAAAATGTTTATTTTACATGCTGTCAACATTTCTGTTTGGTGTTTTTTTTTTTTTTTTTTTTTTTTTTTTTATTTGCAGAAAATGCAAGGAAAAAGTTGACATTTTTGAAAAAATACTTGAATCCTTTTCAAAATGTGTATATTTTTTTTTTTTTTTTACTAAGTTGTATGTCATTAAAACATGTCATAACCAAGGTCAAAACAGCGACTAGTTGAAAACCAAATATGGTGTATTAAGGTCATTTTAAAAAAAAAACTTAGCATAAACAGGAATGCTCCTCAAATATGATCCGTTTTTTGCAAATTCAAAACAGCGATGTAACTGTTTTCTTCATTGCATTTTAATTTGCGGTACGCCTATAGCGCAAGGTGCAAGTATTAGGCGGAATGTGTTTCCAAGACGAACAAACCTATTTTTATCTGCATTATATGCTATTTTGTGAGTTTGAAATGTTTCTTGTCTCCACGCATAAAGATGAATCACTAATGTCAGTGGAGTAGGCGTCGCGAACTAATGACGTAGAGTCGGACATTTCCGCATATGTTTTTTTTTTCTTTTAAGGTATACGTACACACTTGGACATTTTTTTTTAATTTTTCACTCTAAAAATCCAATTTTTTAACAGTAGGTCACTGGTGTATGGTTAAAACATTTTCGACATAAAAATCTGAAAAAAACTTAAATAAATAGTCACTAATTAAGATTTAATGAGCTAATTAGCACATTTTTCTAAACACGATATCTTAAAAGCAAATTGGTTTAGGAACACAATTTTTTATCAAAAAATGTTCCTAATATTACCCTTCGTGTGGTCTTCCTCAATAAAGATTCTAGAGAAAGTAGATTTTTTTACTGATAGTTTTAACCACAGAAGGACAAAAAAAATCAAGATTTTTCCCGAAATCTTGAATTTTAAAAATCCATTAAAAATGTACTTTTCCAGTTACAGCTCTGATTGAGGCAGACCACATCTGCTCAACTATGCAGAATCCAATGGTACTAAAATAATTGAGGTAGATGAATTCACTGTTGTGTAGTTATGTTTGGAAGAATGTAGCATATGGCAAAATAGCAATGCTTCAGAAATTGAGTTTAAAGATTTCGAAACACTTTGTAAGCTATGGCAACACCAAAAGAAAAACCCTTGTAACTCGAGAAATATTTCAAATATTGACTACATCTTAGTATTGTTTGAAAGCTAACAGATTGGAGAACATTTTAAGAAAATAAAAAAAAAAAATGATATTTTGGACGAATTTTGAGATTTCAAGTGTGTACATATACCTTAGTTGCTGCTGTTACTAGAAGCTACATATTGTTTACAATGCAATTTAGACCAGACAGTTAGTAACTGAAAATTTTGACATTTTTTTTCTGACGTGTTCATCCCCCTCCCCCACTTCAATTACTAATGATGCTCATGGGCGCCGGTAGAATCATGCGTAGGGGGGGGGGGGGTGTACTCAAGCTATTTTTTTTCCACTAAAAAAATTAGAGAATAACATTTTTTTACGAAAACAATTTTTTAAAATGTTTTTTTCAAAAAGAAAGTTAACCAAAAAATGTTTTTTGCTAAAAAAAGTATCAAAAAATATAAATAAATAAATACTACTCTGCTACTCTTTTTACAGATTTTACCGGTTCATGGCCAAAAAAGGTTTAGAAACGCTGAACTAGAGTCACATTTACATCAAAATGACAAATTGTATTGAACAGCTTGCCTTTGCGTTTTTAGTTACTTTGCTTAGTCTAATTGGCAAAAATTCTCTGTTAAATTAATGAAAACTCAACGCTCAATTCAGGAGAGAAAAACTGAAAAAAGAAGGATTGTTAATGTATTTGAGGTAAAAATTAAGCAAATCATTATGCCATTTTAAGTTAAAATTAATGATTCTCTCCTGGTCTAATTACTCCTTTACTTTTCAGTAAGATTTGACATAATAAAGGAGAATAGTTCCTAGAAGAGTAAAATTCTCGTTTAATTGCATGTAGCAAAAATTTTTATTCGCTTTTTTTCTCTCTCTAGCGTCCGTTTCATTTTGACCTAATGAGCTTGGTTCTATTTTGAGATGGTATACTCTTTTCTTTCTTTTTCTTTTTTTGAACTTACTATCTCACCATGTACACAAACTTCGTTTTTTTTTCCTTTGTTTTCCCTCCCTTTCCAAATCATTGCATTTAGAAAAATATTTTTTTAAATAAAAACTCGTTCTGAAATATCCCAAGCCAATTGTGTCAGTTTCAATATTACATTGTTTTTCCGTTCTGGCAATAAATCTGGAAAATGGTCGCCAATGTACGACATTGCTTTCAGTCTACATTGTTGGTTGTTCGATGCCTTTACGTTCGTAGCAGTGGTCGGAAGTAGCGCGTTACAAGTAGCGAAACTACTGTAGTAGCTACATTTTTTAGTAGTTTGTAGTGTAGAGTAGTGAGTAGCGCGATACAAAAAATAGCAGTTTGTAGCGATTTCTGGAAACTTTTAAATTAAAAAAAAAATAATAAATAAGAATGAAAAAAATTAAAAAAAATAGAACGAAGGTAAAAAACAAGGTTTAATCGATTTTGACGGGCAAATGTTGGACGAGTACAGCAGCGGACCGCAGTGAGAAATAAGAAACATATAAAAAAAGGGCTGATCTTTGACACATCATTTTGACGTAACACATTTTATCTGTTTGATGCCATTGGTTTATTTGGCATCATAATTTTTACATTCCTTCAAATAATTTTCATGTTCCTAAATATTTCCTGGCAAGAAATAAAAAAAAAAAAGAATTGAATGTTGAATTCTTTCAATCTTTCAACTTATGAATCTTTTCCTGTGGCGAATATTCGTAAAAATTGTAAAAAAAAATCTAAAAAGAACAAATTTTAGCAAAAAAAAAAAAAAAAAAAGGTGCAAAAGGAAAAGTAACAAATGAATTCAAAGACTATTCCCACTTCTGTTTCATATGCAGATGAGCTAATTTATTAATGTAAACCACTTTTCGAATTTTTCACGTCAATTATCAAACGGTATATGCTTTTTATTTATTTTTTAAAAAGTAGCGAAGTAGCGACTACAATTCAAAAATAGTTTGTAGTCGCTGCATTTAAAATAAAGTAGTTGTAGCTGTAGTTAACTACATTTATAACAAAGTAGTTGTAGTTCGCTACAAAAGAAATGTAGTTTTTCCAACCACTGGTTCGTAGGAGGTAATGTGCATACAGGCTGAATAATGTTTAGATGTAAACGTAATTTTTTAATTACTACGTGCTTCAGAACTCACTAATGTTTTTGGAAATACACTAATGTTCTCCTCTTAATTTTGGTGCTAAATATAAAATCTTCACTAGGTTAGAATTTTGTTATTGAATTTTGAAATAGTGTTACAGCTTCAGTGGAATAAAAGTAAGCAGTTTTTAAAACTTGGATTCAGTGGAGAGCAGTCTGCCCTTCTTTTAAGTGAATTATTATTTCTTTTTTTTTTTTTTTTTTTGAAGTTTATTTAATTATTTATTTTTACTTTCTTTTATATCTAATATATAGAAGAAAGTATCGGTTTCGTGAAAATTTTCGAATGTCGAATTTTGACGGATTTGCACGTTTTGAGGTGCGCTGAGTCCATTTCGACCATTTTTGGAAAATGTCTGTCTGTCTGTGTGTCTGTGAGTCTGTATGTGTGTGACCAGTTTTTGTGACCGCGCTAGAGCAAAAACTACTGAATGAAATCGAACAAAAATTTTTGCACATATGTACCACCATGTGAACTGGTGCACCTGACTTTGTTTAGCGAATTCCTCCAAGGGGGGTGGAGCAATCGCACGTGTTCTGCGCGGGGGTGATTGCTATATCTCAGGAAGTAACCGGCGGAATTAAACGAAAATTGGTCCATAGGTAGACCCTACTGAGTACAGGTGCTGATTCAATTTGTTTGTCAATATCTCCAAGGGGGTGGAGCAATCGCACGTGTTCTGCGCGGGGTGATTGCTATATCTCAGGAAGTAACCGGCGGAATCAAACGAAAATTGGTCCATAGGTAGACCCTACTGAGTACAGGTGCTGATTCAATTTGTTTGTCAATATCTCGAAGGGGGGTGGAGCAATCGCACGTGTTCTGCGCGAGGGTGACTGCTATATCTCAGGAAGTAACCGGCGGAATCAAACGAAAATTAGTCCATAGGTAGACCCTATTGAGTACAGGTGCTGATTCAATTTGTGTGTCAATATCTCAAAGGGGGGTGGAGCAATCAAAAGTGCTTATTTTGTCATTGCACCTACTGTATCTCGGGAAATATTGCTGCGATTTGAATGAAATTTGGAATAACACTAACCCAATATGGAAGCAAGCATGGATTAAATTTTGGTGCCAATCGCCCCAGGTGGAGGGTGGGGTGATTTTTGCGCTTAGTCAACAATGCGAAAAATTAATTCATTAAAAAATCGCTTTCACGCTATTTAATTATCAAAACAGCTGAAAACTTTCAATGATTTGAAATTTTTAACTGTTGCCAATTTATTTTTACTAACAAATAAAATGTTTGCAATTAATCTAAACAAGGCTTTTGCAATGATTTCCAATTTCGCTCATTGATTCTGCATTTGCAGGGTTATTACGATAATTGGGAAATTGTAGCTGTCTCCAATTACTCGGGCGAGTACTTATTTTATTTTGTAACCGGAATTCATAAGATAGATATAGAAGAAAGTTTCGTGACGGCCACGACAGCTAGTTTTCTTTGAATTAAAATTAATTTACTCATTTCTTGACTAGCTCCTTACTTAATATTTTTTCTGTTCACCTTTCCAAACATTGCGAAAACGTCCCAGCTTTGTTTATTTTAACGCTTAAAAACAACATAATTGAGAAAGTAAAAGTAAATAGTTGCACTGTGGTGCATGTAATGAATGAGAGGGTGGGAGCTTTTTGAAACGCACTTCGTTTTACGTGTTTTGTTTTAGTTGTAATGTTTGTTTAGATTTAGCGGCGGATTCATCTTCAGATGTTTTGGCTGTGCCTTCTGTGTAGTTTGGCAAGCATAACAACTATTAGTCTGTAAATATTTCTGGGCAAGAATAAAAAATCTCGCCAGCTGCACTATGCCCATTTTTACCTGGAAACACTTATTAAAATTTAACTTTGTAATATGAGAGCAAATTAAGAAACGTCTACTTTTAATGAAATTAGTTGTTTACATAAGAGTACACACAAAAATTACTCTTTTTTTCTCAATCCACTTGCCACTTCCCAATCGAGTTGTTTTTTGCTTCCTTTTACGCAGCAAAGTATTGTGATCGTGAAAAAATTTTGGTCTACATTTTGATTTTGCTCACCCCCGAATGAATGTTGAGTAGTTGTTTCGACCTGTCAGCACGTGCATAAGTACCTACCAGCATCCAGTCGAAAAATCCTTTTCGACCACCCCTGAGTTAATGAATGATTGAATTGTTATCTTGCTCACTCCTAGCTCTATTTTAACACTTAAAGCATCTACTAAGAAATTTACACGTAAAAGGAAGTAGTGTGGGGTCCATACCAGATTTCCCCCCTCTGACATACCATGAGATTGCTGTGTTTTAAGCAACTTTTTCGTACAGAAATTGCTCCCATAGATCAGCAATTCAGTCATTGCGCGAAACTCGATTTTGGTGAATATTTCATAGTGTAAACGCTTTTTAGTTGCTTAATAAAGAAATTTCTCCATTTTCCCTTTCCTTTTACGTAGAAAAGGAGGTATTGTGTTCGCGAAAAAAAATCACTCAAATTTGAGTCTAAATTTTGATTTTGCTCACCCCCGAATGAATGTTCAGTAGTTTTTTCGACCTGTCAGCACGTGCATATGTACCTACCAACATATAAGCAGCCGAAAAATCCTTTTCAACCACCCCCGAGTTAATTACAACGAGTTTTCTCGTGACGTCTGTATGTACGTATGTATGTGTGTCGCATAACTCAAAAACTATGTGCCGTAGAAGCTTCAAGCTTGGTATGTAGGCTCTGAGGATGGTCCAGTTGTGCACCTCCCCTTGTGGTTGCATTCGAATGTTCTCAAGGGGGTGTTTTACCCCTTTTTTGGGGAAAAATCAGTGTTAATTTCAATGCAGACTCAAGCGATATGCATTAGCGCGACCACTTGGCGATATGTCGCCAAGTGTTTGACGCCAACTTGGCGACAAATTTGGCGAAAAAATTATTTTTTGAATTTGAGTTCAACTTGGCACTATTGGCGATATTTTGCGAAAAATTCACTGAACGATATTAAAATCAGCAATATTTAGAAAATTAACCATTGTAAAATATTTTTTGCATTGTTTCGTGGCAGATTAGGGGAGTAAATATTTGAATTGTTACCTTGCCCACTCCAAGCACTTTTTTTAACACTTAAGGCAACTACTAAAAAATTTACACGTAAAACGAAGTAGTGTGGGGTCCATACCAGATTTTTCTTTCTTTCTTTTTTTTCTTCAATATTTTTTACTTCATATCACTTAGTTTCCTTCATTCGTAGCCCATAAGCTTGCATGCAGGGAAAATTTTATATTTAGGCATTCAGTGTCAGTGTCTTAGTCTTGTAGGATGCATGGACTTCGAATTTCAATATCAATAGTATGTGTGTATTGCTTTCTCGATATTGTATTTTTTTTTGCTATTTTGTTGAATTTAGTTTTCTATTGTATGCCGAATCGAAGCAATAAGAGAAGCTAATTGTTTTATGAAATGTGTTGTATCCAGATGTACATGTTATGGTCAACTTTCTGTCTTTACAATGAATCGAAACAATACTCACGAAATCTTTGTTCTATTTAATAGTGCATCACTACTCTGTATTGCACTATTAAATAGTTTACACATCATTTATTTTGCTCCAAAAATCGGTTTACCAGAACAATTTAAATTGAAGCCATCTGACGAAATATTGGTCATTTCACTTTTAAAAATTCTGAAGATAGAAAATAGTGCTTTAGAAGCCACTTAATGTCCCATTTCAGGGGTCTGGCCAGAGGAAATTCGGGTCCGTTAACGGACCCTTCACAAAAATACGATCAAGCAAAACGGACCTTTCACAAAAATACTATCGAGCAAAACGGACCCTTCACAAAAATACGATCAAGCAAAACGGACCCTTCACAAAATGCTGATCAAACAAACGCACATTTCACACATTATTCATTCAAAAAGCAAATCTGAAATCAAAATAATGCATAGCATATTTCTGTGTAAAAGCCCATAACGTTTGGGCCTTTTCTGAAGTTAAAGAAGGGAATCGCTTATCCGGCAACTTTGCGAAAAAAAAAGTCGGCACTTCCTGCTCGGCTTTAGTGTAAAATGTAGCACTTTGTGTAGGTTTCTTTTAAAGAAATTAACAACTTAAAAAAGGTAGTTGTTTTGTTTTAATTGTTCCTGCTTGTTTGTTTTATCATATGCAAATCAAAGTGGATTGCTGCGATGTTGCTGTTATAGATTTCTCTGGAAGTGCAGAGTAAGGATTTTTCTCCCTGCTATGGACTTAAACATAAAGGAAATAATAATAATAGCAATTATCAGCGGAATGAACTTAGAACTGCCAACAGATAGGGAGGGTTGGAGAAAAAATGGGATTGCTTCTTCCTAGAGCGATCAGCTATTTAAAATTAAAATTATCTCCATTTGACGTCTTTGGTGCGATGTTTTGACTTTATTTTGGCAGAAAATAATCTTTTTTAGTTTCATTTATTTATTTATTTATTTTTTAATGCTTATAATGGTGGTGTTTTATTTATATTCAGGAATTAATGTATTTTTGCGTCTATTAATATTAGAAGTCTGGTATTGTTTGTTTTGCTATGTTTCCCTACCGTATTTTTCCTCCGAATTTTTGGCGAATATGTCGGTGATTATTAATGACATTCATCATATAAACCTGGTGAAATGCAGCTCTAAAATTTTTGACTTTAATAAATTATCAAAAATCGTTTTTATATTTCTGATGCTTTCATTTTGAAAAAAGCGATCTCTGCATCCGATATGAAAATCGAATTTTACTTACTTTTCAAGCTAATTACTCTTTATTAGGAGGCAAATAAATGAAAATTAGCTTTATTTTTTGCTCAGATCATTATTTTAAATTTTTAAAGCAAAATTAACTGTTCTTTTATGAGTCTAAATGTTAACGATCGTTCCATTTTATTTTTGCATTAATTGTGGAAACACATAAAAACATGTTTACCATATACCTTTGAAATGCAATTGTAAAAAAAAAACACCAAAAAAAATTATTTTATGTTCCGTTTTTATGCTTTTGATGTCACTTGAATGATCACTTTGAAAACTGCAATCTCTTTGCATCCGCTACAGGAATCGGACTTTTCGCATTTTTGATGTTTAATATGCTTTTTTTTTTTGGAAAAAAAAATGAAATTTATTTTTATTTTTTATTAAATTCAAAAAGATTTTTTTTTTGCGAGTTTTTTTTTTTTGCGGGTTTTTTTCCCAAAATTGTTTGATTTTCACAAAATTATTTGGTTTTTCACAAAATTATTTAGTTTTTCACAAAAAACGGACCCTGTGAAAACTCCTGGACAGACCCCTGCATTTTTTATCTCCTCATAATGTTCCGTACCCACACCCACTTGTGAATTCTGATAATTTTTCCTCTCCTACTAAAAGGTACTGCGGGATGTGGGTGGTCAATTGATTCCTAGTGCCATTTCATTTTTCGTCTAACAGTTCAGTTTGATTGTAGAATTTGAATCTTCTTAATTGGATCTCTCAGCGTGTTACTTGTCGTTTTGGTTTTAAAACTTCTAAAAACAGGTAACAGGACTTTATTCCCCGTTTTTAAGTTTCCTCATTTTCACTACCAATGAATTTTAATTTTAATTCCATTCCCATTGACAAAGTACTTCTATATATGAATGGTCAGTCCAGGACACGTACCTATTTATTTTGCTTCTAAATTCGGTTCAATGGTTGAATACGAACCTTCTTGATTGAAGCCATCTGGTGCAATACTTATCATTTTGCCTCTGAAAATTCTAAAGATAGGTAACAAGGCTCTAAAAGCCGCTTTATGTCCCATTTTTAGTCTCCTCATAATTTTCCCTCATTATTTTCCTTGCAATACCCGACAAGTCTTGTTTGCTTTGCGCCGCTTCAAATCGCAGTGTGGGATGGTCTAATTTTGGATTCGGCTCCCCCCCCCCCATCCCCCTCTCAACTTGTCGCATCCTCCAGATGCTTTTCAGTGTTCTGTTGGAATATAAGACAAGCGCTTCTTCGTAGAATGCTGAACGTTCCATACAACTTATGACGGGTTCCGTTTTGTTTGCCTTGACTTTGACCTGTAGTCTTTTTCTTTCTGTAAACTGGTGAAGGATTATTTATGAGTTTAAAAAGTGAAAGCTACCGGCTTCTCTTCTGAAGTATTGTGTGAAGTACTGTGATGAAGTGATTTAGCCTTACTCCTTTTTTGTTGATAAACAAACCGGCAGCTGTTTATCGCGAGATCATCATAAATATTTACTTGTGGGATGTTGAAAAGATATGAAAATTAGTCGTAGCCCAGATAATGCTTGTTGATCTATCGATTATTTTGCTTGGGTGTTGAAAATAGTTAGCATTCTCTGCTAATAATCACATCCTGATGTTATGAAGACCTCGTGAAACTCAAATATGACTTCATTGACAATCTCCTGGTTGCCTTTTCACATAAAACTGACCAACGGTTAATTTGCATCGTGATTGTGTTTACCTTAATGAGTGGAACGTTCTGTTGAGTTGCCTAAAATGAATTGTTTTTGTTGCAGTCGGAACAGGCAGAAGTCTCCTAACATAGAGGAACGGCCAATCCCAAGTCCTAATGCTCAGATCATGTCAGGCAGTGTCTACCACAACGGTACAGGATTCGACACTGGTACTTACTTATCTTTACTTATTTGAAACTGCATGATTTATGTGCGTTATATTGTTTTAATCAGTTTAGTCCTGCTCAAAAGTGTTCAAGCTAGGATCTTTTACCACTTTTACTCTTTTACAGTAAAAACGGTAAGTCTGTTTTGAAAATAGGTTAAATATAAAAAATTTCAAGATTTTTTTTTTTTTTTTGGAAGGTAACTATATTCTAAATTTTAATCTCATATTAGTATCGATTTAACAAGGCATGTGTGATATAGTCAATAATGTTTAGCCAAATTTTTTCTTCAATTATTTTTATCATGAAGTTTTTTGAATAAGCTGATTCAGCTTTGAAAACTTAAATTTCATTCAGTTCCTGTCCGGACTTTTATTGTAATCCCTTTATCTAGAACTTCTAATCTTAATGAAATCAATTTATAAAAATGAATTATTTGAGTTGAACTTGAAAGAAATCTATTCTTAAAAAACACATTTGCTTTATCATACAAAACTGCAGCTTTTATATCATAAATTTTGAAAATAAGTTCATTTTTCCTACTTGGAAAAAACCTATTTCTTCCTGCCGTTTTTTCCATGTTTACCTCTCTGGAAAAAACCTGTCAACCTTGTTTAGAGCTATTTTTCCTATAAAACTACACATGCTTGTTGATATATTTTCTCACATATTAGGATCATATTTTGTCTCATTTATTTGCATATGGTCACTGGTATTAATTTTTAAGTTAGAAAAGGAAATATCAAGTTTAATACTTACAGTTTGTTTTTGTTTTATTTTACAGCTTTGCAAAATTTGTTGGACTCTCTAGATCAAGTATGTGAAAAAGTTGATACACCTGTTGAAGATCACCTGTTTTTATCGCAATTACTACAAAACAGAAATTTGCAGTCATTAATCACAGTAAGCGAACTTCTAATTTTCTCTCTTGCACAAAACAAGGTTGCCTTAAGCTTACTATTATGGGGGGGGGGGGGATATTATCAGTTTACTGATTAAAATTCCAAATTTTATAAAAAGAGGAAACAAAAATACGCTCATAGAGATACACACATGAGATGAAAATTGACAAAAGTAATTTCATTTCTGCTGTTCTGTCTCCTACTCTTCATGTATATCAGTCAAAATTACCAGTTAAGAAAATTTTTGATAGGTCACAGTGATTCACATCACGGTGCCCCAAGTCTAAAATCAATTTTTTAATCTGAATTTCTTTTAGTATTTTCTCTTTATCTAGCTTCACTTTCATTAATAAATGAAATAAATTATTTGTTTTATTTTCTTTCCCCTGAACAAAGATTCAGTAAAATTTAGCAAATATTTCAAAGTTAATGAATCAACTAATTAGGTAAATTATTTTGTGAGTATAAACATTCTTTTAATGCTTTTGCTCCAAATGTACTTTTAAAGATTTTTTCATTTGTTTTTGTTTTTAATGATAGAACACTCATGCATATTGTTGATTTATCTGAAAAATTTTACACTGTCAATCTATTGGAGCTATTTTATTCTTTAAAGTTTTCACTTCTTTTTAGCATGTGCATTGATTGTAGATGATGTCCTGAAGGCATTTTGTAGTACTCTAAGGGAGAACCAGCTTCTCATTTTAAGGGGGTTATTATCAGAAGGGGGAGGTGCAAGTTCAATTTTTGGGTTACAATGTGGGAGGTTTTAAGTAAATTTTGTATTAATTAGGTCCCCAAAAATGTAACTTTGGGCAATATTTGATTGCTTATGGGGAAGAGGGTCATGACTTCAGCCCCCCCCACCTGAATCTGCTTCTGCTTACCCTAAATATTCTATGTATGTAATTTATTATTTAACTCTAAGATGTATGTAAGATTTGCTGGTGTAAGTTCAGGTAGGATGCTTGGGGATGGACCCTTCCCCCGTTTTATTTCAGTATCTGTTCAATTTAAATAACCAGTGTTCACATTTTTAATCATACTGGGTCATTCCATGTCAAGTGATCCAACGTTTTTTACCTTACATTTTTGTATTTCTTTCATATTTGGCTCATCAATTGTACCCCTTGAGGTAATCAAAAGTCTCAATTTTTGGATTTTTATCTCTATTATTTTTTCATTTATGAGACTTGGAATTTTGGAAAAACCCTCGTTTTTCCATGGATAAGGGTACATAAAAGGGACCATAACTCGGCACCAAATATAGATGGAACAATTTGGTAAATGGCATTTTAAAGTACGTTAGTTGCCGCTCAATCTGATATGCAACATGACTAATTTGATAAAAATTTTCTTTTTCAAAAAATGAAATTTAAATTTCAAATTTAAATTTCTCGAAAAACATATAATTAATTTTTTTGAAAAAATTCTCAAAAATTCTTGTGTATTTCATCTATGTTTGTACAAATTTTTAGATTGGGATCTCAATCGGATCATATTTTTTTGAATTTTTGAATAAAACTGTATAGGAAAAAAATGATATTTTTTAGATTCTATTTATTTAAATACTAAGTTCTCTTGCTTGTGATGGTCTAAAAAGTAGTGAACAAACATGAATATGTTTAAAGTGAGCTAGCATGAGCTTATAGATTTGTCAGGTTCACCCCCTCCCCCTTCCTCCCCCGCACAACCACTCTTTTTTAATTCAAAACTGTTCAAAATGTTTAAAAAAAAAACTCTTTGATACAAAATGAATACTAAACTTTTTTAAAGTTGGTAAATGAGTTTCCTTATAACTAGACGAAGTATCCCCCTCCTCCACCCAAATATACCATTAACGCTGTACTATTATGACGTCTAACCTGGGGATTGAATTGACTATTATTTTTACTCTAGGTAAGTGAGCTAGCATTAACTTGTAGATTGGTCAGCTCCCCTCCCTTCCTTCCTAACCCAACCATTTTCCCCCCAAACTGTTTAAAATGCTAAAAAAAAAAAGCTTCTTTGATACAAAATGAACAGTAAACTTGTTTAAAGTTGATAAATGGGCTTCCTTATAACAAGGCAAAGTACAACCCTTCCCCCACCCAAATATACCATTAACGCTATACTAATATGACGTCTCACCTGGGGATTGATTTGAGGATTATTTTCCCCCTAGGTATATATTGTTTTTCAGACGAAGTGTTTCGTTTTCAATCCGAACTTCACAAAGTGTACTTCCATTCAAAATCTGAATTTAAACTTATGGTTCATTTCATCCCCTCCCCCAGCACCAATCTTCAATTTTGAAGGGAGGGAATAAATGGGTCGCCCCAAGATCATAGCAAACAGCAAAATAGCACTGTTTCCCCTTGTTCTCATAATGTTTTCCCATTATTTTTACACAAAACTGAAAAGAAATTAAAGTGTCACGTTATATGTCAGTCCCCATCACTGCCTTTCCTTTCTCTTATTGGACAAAGCTCATGAGCTAATAGGAAAGAGTAACAAACAGAACAAACTGAAACACTACCAGACATCAGTAGAGACTAAGGCTTTGAAATGGGGCTAGGCGGGATGATAAAAAAAATAAAAGTTTGGAGTGGAAAGGTAGGGTAAGGGGGGGGGAGCAATCTGTAAAGAAGTTAAACAACATGTGAGGTTGTGCTCAAAAAGCAGTGTTGTATAATAATTAAATAACATGTATTATGTATATAAAAGCATGTTTATTTATATATATATATATATATAGATATATCTTCCTGCATTACTTTCCTTTACAACAAAATGAAAAAGAACACAAACGATTAAAAAAATTAAATAACAGCTGCAGACTAGATAATGTGGAAAGATAGTTATGGGGACACAGACATATGATCTGATATTTTGATTTATTTTCATATTTTCAGTTTTGTGCGAAAAGAATAGAAAAAACGATGAGAACAAGGCGAAACAGTGCTATTTTGCTGTTTGCTATGATATTGGGGCGACCCATTTATTTCCTCCCTTCAAAATTAAAGATTGGTGCTGGGGTAGAAGATGAAATGAATCATAAAGTTAAATTTCAGATATTGAATGGAAGTACACTTTGAAGTTCGGATCGAAAGGAACTTCGATCTGAAGTTTCTTTCGATCCGAACTTCGTCTGAAACACAATATATATACCTAGGTTTGAAAATAATCCTCAACTCAATCCCCAGGTTAGACGTCATATTAGTATAGTGTGAATGGTATATTTGGGTGGGGAGGGGGATACTTCGTCTAGTTATAAGGAAACCCATTTCCCCACTTTAAATAAGTTTACTATTCATTTTGTATCAAAGAGTTTTTGTTTTTTTTAAACATTTTGAACAGTTTTGAATTAAAAAAGAGTGGTTGTGCGGGGAAGAAAGGGGTAGGGGGGTGAACCTGACAAATCTATAAGCTCATGCCAGCTCACTTTAAACATATTCATGTTTGTTTACTACTTTTTAGACCATCACGAGCAAGAGAACTTAGTATTTAAATAAATAGAATCTAAAAAATATCATTTTTTTCCTATACAGTTTTATTCAAAAATTCAAAAAAATATGATCCCATTGAGATCCCAATCTAAAAATTTGTACAAACATAGATGAAATACACAAGAATTTTTGAGAATTTTTTCAAAAAAATTCATTATATGTTTTTTGAGAAATTTAAATTTGAAATTTAAATTTCATTTTTTGAAAAAGAAAATTTTTATCAAATTAGTCATGTTGCATATCCGATTAAGCGGCAACTAACGTACTTTAAAATGCCATTTACCAAATCGTTCTATCTATATTTGGTGCCGAGTTATGATCCCTTTTATGTACCCTTATCCATGGAAAAACGAGGGTTTTTCCAAAGTTCCAAGTCTCATAAATGAAAAAATAATAGAGATAAAAATCCAAATATTGAGACTTTTGATTACCTCAAGGGGTACAATTGATGAGTCAAATGTGAAAGAAATACAAAAATGTAAGGTAAAATTTTTCTCAGATTTTGGATCACTTGACGTGGAATGACCCTACTCCTAACTTTTTTTCTAGAACTACACCGTTATATACACGAAATATTTGCATTTCCTACTATGCTATGTCTTACCCTCTTCCCAACCATGCCGGTTAGGGGTTTTAACTGCTTACTTAGTCGAATGCATTTAAATGTACTGACAATGAAAAGCAGTTGAAAAATATGGAGCATAATAGTACTGAACAAGGATAAATCTTATGCAGATTTTTTTTTTCCATCAAATAGAGGTTCTGCACAGAATCAACTTCTTCCCAGTACTACCGTGGGTCTTGTAGTATCATAGCTAAATGAAAAGGGCTCCAATGCTTGAACACTGTTGAAATCTCAGTTGAATAAAAATTATTCATTTAATTCAAATAGAAGTCTGGGTGTGATATAAATGCAAAAGAAAATTAAAAAATCATATTCACATTGTACTGTTCAAGTAATATTATATTTGTTGTAAACTGCATAATGCTTTCAGTGGAAAATTGAAAGAATAAATTTATCAGGTTATTATATACTAGCTTGCCTCAATAACCTGAACTCGAATGGTATGGTTTTTTTTTTTTTAATTTAAATTTTGAGCCTGAAAAAAAAGTCTGCAGAAACAATTAAACAATTATCTCATCCTTCTACACCAGGTAAGTGTTATCCACCTGTAATAACAACAATTGTGCATTCAAATACAAAGGTATAAGACGTGTGTAATTTCAGTATCAATAGCAGTTTGGGGGAGAGAGGGGGATGGTGACCATCAGAAAATTGCAAGGAACCAAAGGAATGAATACCACTGCTAAATTCAATTTAATAACTTCATGTATAGGATGTAATGTAAGCTGTGAAAGGAGCGAAGAACTTTTGAAAACGATTATTATTTTAAATCATGTACTGCCATTTGTTAGAAACATATATGAACATCAAATATAATTTTGCAACACTTAGTATCCCTCTCAATATAAATCTCAGCTTACTGTGAACCTCAATCGAGTCATATATTTTTTATATGAACTAACATTTGGTCAGGGCATATTATGGCATATGTCTCAATAATATTTTACCAAGTATATAACTTGAGGTACAACAGGTACATCATTGGTTAATAAAGGATTATGTACATTTCTAAACAAAATGTTTTTTAATGTGTTCAATTTTTGTGTTCTAATATTTCTAGACTTGTGTGGAACAAAAATAAGTAACTTATTTGTTCTCTTGTAGGTTCATAATAAAATTAATAATCAAAATGTACAGCCTTCTTATCAAGATGTATGCAGGCTTGCCAAAGATGTAAGTTGTGTTTAAAGATTTTTTTTCTTTTCATGTGTTTTTGCTTATTGTTTCTTCTCCTTTAAATGCTGCTGTGTCATACAAATTCCCTTTTTTTTTAATGCTATACAAATTGTATTAGGAGTGGTTTGAAAACAATGTCTTTTGCAATAACCATATTAGCATATATTTTGTTTTTCAACGCATCATGGGAAAGATCCATGTCAGAGAAATTTGTAGTAGTAGAAATGTATACATTCTGCGTAGCCAGTGTGTTTTAATTTCGCAGTTGCCTAAATAAACCTTTGTTTTTTAATCTCCTTAAATTAAACCTTTGTTTTTTGATCTCCTTAAATTAAGTTTTGTACTAGTCAAAATTACGCTTTATTCTTTTCGGTTTGCGTTTTTATTACAAATTCAATAGATTAAATTACAAAAGATGTGGGTTATTGTTAAAGTTTTTCAGTATCTCTTTAGCGACAGATTTTTATGTTCCTGTTAAACTCTAAAACAACAAACTGTTGTTGAAATGAAAGGTGCTTGGTTTTGAGAAGTTTCAATATGTTTTATTATAATTTCTTTGCAATGTTGCTCAAATTATGATCTATTTTTTCAGGTAAATGAGTTGTTAACGCTTGCTAGATCTCCAGACGCTATTGAATTAAGTAAATTACTTCTGAAGCCCCATTTGAAGGTAATTAATTATCATTTTACTTGAGTTTAAATTTGATGTAATAATAGCTCTGGTGTGTCATTGTTTTAGTCTGTAGAATCTCCCAAAATAATCCTTTTTCACTAAACAACATAGATTGTGTGAACATTCATTTTTTCACAAAATTTCCATTTCTGCTTTAAATTTAAATATATTTCTTTATGCTATTCAATACATTTTTTGTACTTTTTGTACTGAGTGATCTATCAGATCTTTTCTTCTATTCATGTGCCAATAACCAGGCCTGTTTCTATAAATTGATGTAAGGCTGAAATTGGAAGGAAAAATATATTTTTATAAAATACAAAAAAAAAAAAAAAAAAAAAGTAAGAAAAAAAACCTTGATGGTTAAGGGAAAAATTCTTAACTTAAAAAAATAAGTGAAAGTTTTTTTATTTACCTTTTTACTTGGGTTTTTTAACGTGGAGAATCAAAAGTAAATAAAACAGAGAAGTGTTTTTAATAGGAGTGAAATTGGCTTTATTTGTCTGATTTTATTTTATTAATGTTTGAACATGATTTTGGGCATGTGGCCACTAGGGCTGACATACAATACAATGAATATAATGGAAAAGGCATTTGTGACTGATTATTTTCTCAAAATGAACCTGTTAACTGTCTACTTCTTACATGGCAGTTTGATAGCTCTTGATTGTTTTCTCTGGAAATATGTAAAGTTGCATGTCTACAACAGTAAACCAGAAATGATTGAGTACTGCCTGAATTTTGCTGATTAGTGTAATGTTTACATAAAGCAGAACTAAACACGCACACACACACACACATTGTAAATGTTATTGTAATCCGTCATGTTTCTTTTTGCCCGCTAATGCTCCGCATATTACTCCTTTTGTAACACAAGTCAATCAACAACTATTTTTAATAGATCATTTAATGCTATGTAAGTTTTGTTTCACATTGCATAAAAAGTAAAAGAGAGGAAGGGGAGGGCAAATGATACTTCTTTTTTTTTCGAATCTTAATGTTTGAAGCGAATTACAATTGTAAATGGATGTGAAATAAGAATTGCCCAAAAGCATTAATTTAAGGAATCATTTTAATCTAAAATTATCAATTAACTGTTGGCACTTTTTCTGTTGCATACAAATTCTCATCATTTTAATCTTTATCATTAAAGAGATTCTTCGATATTGTTACAGCAAGGTATTACTGTACTGTTGATATAGAATATGATTTACTATGACTTCTAAGATGCATACAAACACCAAACAATGAAAACAGAGCACAAACAGTACTTATGCTTTACTACAAATGTGGATGTTTCAGAGGAGTATTTTCATTTTCTAAAGTAAAGTTTTGTGATTTTAGTTTATTTTTATTTGATAAGTTTCATTTTTAGATAATATTTTTGAAATCTTACCGTATGGTCTGTTTCTCCCGTATTACTTAATGCGTTCCTTTCCTTGGGATTTAATTTTGAAATTAATATGTTGGTTGCAATCCTACCATGTTTGTAATTTGATTCATCTTTCAACTTTAGGCTCTATTTCAAACTCATGACCAGGTGGCTAGGAAAGACTTCCTTCCAGCGTTACCCGACGTGCCTTTCGAAGTTGATGAAGATGATGAAAGTGTTAAAGTTGTACAGTTAATAAAAAACACAGAGCCTCTGGTAAGTGCATAATTTCAAAGCAGCTGAAAAGAGAGGACATTTGCCTAGAGCTCAGTTATTGACTATTCCAGACTGATCAGTCCATAACAAGGACAAAATGCAGTCTCTGGATGTTATAACCTATCTGTTGGTACTGTATAAGTATTTATTTTGCCAAGGTTTTAATTCTTGCGAACTCATCGTAATTGTCAATGATGTAAGCATCACAGTTTCTAGGAATTATTTTATTTATATAGTTTAGTTTTTTTTATATAAATATTTGTTTTTGTTCATATAAAATTTTCAAAATCAGCTGCATCTTCATTTTTACAAAAATAATGGCTTTGTGAAAATAAGTACTTTTACAGAAGTTGCATGATAGTTAAAATTATACTGGTCCAAAACAGTAGTGTGCTCCAATCAAGGTTTTGAATTTTTTGCCGAAGTGATTCAAGCTGCTAATTATAACTGGATAAAGCGAGCATGGAAAATATAGTTTCTACTCATACTAGCTGAAATTATGCACAAATAAATAATGGATACTAGAGAGAAAAAGTAATATTCTCTCAGTTGTGTAACTACAGCTGTCCCCCCCCCCCCCCACATGTGATTTTGATATTACAAAATTAAGACAGACTTATTAGGTTTCCATAAAAATCTAGTTTTAAAAAATCCTGAAATTTGCTATTTCTATTAACTAAACTAAATATTATCATTACCATTGTAGTCAATTTTTTGATGATAATAAGCAAATTTAAATGATCGTTGAATTGAGAAAAAGTAAGACATTTGTTAATTAAGTTCTTTTTTGATTTGTGTAGCTTTTTGCAAGTTGAAACTAATTATAAATTTAATTTACATCACTAGCATGGATTAAATGTGTTTCTGCTTTTAGAAACCAACCCTGGTTCCAATGATTTTGCTTGATCAACTAATGATTAAAATTTGGGTAGAAAAAGAAGGAGATCATTAGTTGGATAGGATATAGAAGGTCTATTAAAGAGACAATGAAAACATTCCAGAAAAATATGTAATATTCACTAATTCCATTTGTTTCTAAGTAATCCAAAAAATTTTTTAGTAAAAAAATGATAAAGAAAATCTGAAAAATATGCAAAAAACAAATGAATAAAAGATGTGTTTTTCTTCTTTTCTCTGCTCTGAAAACTTTTTTAAAAGCACCAAGTGTGCAGTAATAATTAATGGAGTCATGTTGTATATAATTTTATTTACCTATTTTTGTTTATTTAAGCAAAATGTCTTTAAATTTGATAATCATGCTGTTATTTTATTTTATATATATAAATATACACAGTGTGTTTGTATGCTCTTATATTGTTTATATGTGTATTTCATTACCATAACCAATTTTCTATTTAGGGTGCCACTATAAAAATCGATGAAGCATCTGATGCTGTTGTTGTCTCTCGAATAGTTAGAGGGAGTGTAGCAGACCGCAGTGGTGAGTCTTTGTGTCACATTAATGATTGAATTTTATAACCGTTACTTTATGTTCAACATTTAATGTGGATTTGTTTCTTCTAGGCCTTATAAATGTAGGCGATGAACTTAGAGAAGTAAATGGAGTTAGAGTAAAAGGCAAAAGCCCATTAGATATTCTTGCAATTTTGGTATGATAATTTATTTTATAAAAATTTAGTTATTTTTGCTTAATTTTCGTTTTATATTTATGGTACTGTCGGCCCCGCTTAAACGAATACTGTCAGTTCTAAGAAATATTATTCGATTAAGCTGGAATCTTTAACATAGCATCTATGGTACGGTTCCTCGATATTTTATTCATATAAGCGGGGTATTCGTTTATCCGTTACCCGATTAAGCGGGGACAACAGTATTTGATATTACGTTAGGTAGAATTAAAATTTAAAGCTTGTTTTACATTAAATAATTCTTTATGACCTCTCTGGTTGTGGCAAATGTATTTAAACAAATGTTGAATACTTGAATAAATAAAAATTACACACACAATAAAAATAGATGTCTTTGACAATATATTTTTATTTGGATTGCAAAAATTAATGCATACATATACAAAAATTGAAATGCATCAACTTATATTATCTTTTGTGTTATACAGTCAAACCTGTCTATCTCGAATTTTACGGGACAGAAGCAAAATTTGAAATACGGAGGTTTTGAGATACAGAAGTTGTACTAAAATTTACAAAAATAAGTAATTGGAACAAAGTTAAATACTTAATACATTGTTTTGCATTGATATTGTTGAATATTTTACTGTACGACATGTTGTGAGTCCACGTTTTACTAAATGTGATGACTATGTAGGTAGCAAGTTAATGCATACCTTTAAGTACGAACATAGTCGTTGAATGATTGTGCAGAAGGTGATTTTTGTCTCCAAGTTTAATCATTGATAAAAGTGGCTGGAGATGAAATCCAAAAATAAGAGTCAACAAAATTCGAGATATAGAAATTTTTGGGAAAAATCATTCCAGATAAACATTAGAAAAAACATTAAATTTATGCTGTAAAAGTTTGAAAATTGAAAAATTTCAACGTAGATAGGTTTTCGAGATAAGCAGCTTCGACTGAAAACATATTTTTTCCATCTAACTGGTGGAAAATAAAAAGATCCATTGTCGGTTTAAAACTAATGATACATATGAGATTGATAAATTAATAGCACTAAATTCTAACATTTTCTTTCTTATATAAAGCAAGAAATTGTTCTTTGCAACTATTCATAAGGAATAACCATGCAGATAAATAAAAATTTTTTAAACCATGTATCCTAAATTCTTTGATACTCCAGCCTCCACTTTTAATTTCACATGGCAGAAAGAGAGAAAATTAAGGATTTTTTTTGTCATGTTATATGTTTTTTATAGTGAATTTTTCAGCATTGATTCTGTTCATTCTTTTGTGAATTAAGTTTTATTTAATGTATTCTGTATTTGTATTTTATATTGCTTTAATTAATGTATTTTGTCTTCCATTTAATTTTTCATGCATCATGGAACTTAATTCATCTTTTAGGAGGTAAGTTATTTGTCTTTTGCTTACTATTTCTAATCCAGAAAATACAAAAAATATGTTTTTGCTCTAGATAAACTTTTTTTAAACAAATATGATTTGCTTTTCTCATTTGCAGCAATGTCGTGAAGGTACAATTACTTTCAAGCTGATACCTGGTGTACCACCCAAGCATGCTCCTTCCGATATTGTGCGTGCTAACTTTTGTTATGATCCCATGCTGGACTCTCTAAATCCTAAGCCTGACTCTGGTCTCGCTTACATAAGGGGAGACATATTGCACATAGTAAGTCGTCAAGATCCAGATTGGTGGCAAGCGCATTTAGACAATGATACAAGAATTGGAATCATACCTAGTCCAAACCTCCAGAAAAGGTTAGAGGTGTTTTATTTTCATAAATGTAAGGGTCAAACAAGAGTATTTTTTCTCCGTAGAACAAAGGTTTTTTATGCGTCGAAAATAAAGGTTTTTAATTGTTGTTTAATTTTATAGTTTCTTTCTCTGCAAAAGTACCAAGTATTTTATCTTGGAGTTTAGTTGTTAGTTATTTCTTTCCTAAGGCATGATAATCTTTTTATAATAACAGTACTGTGTTTGCACTATTCTGAATGAGTGGTTTTTTAAATATCGCTTATTTTTAACCACATTAATTGTAAAAACTTTTTTCAAAAATGACTCAAAATTTTTATTACCTTTTTCCCATGTGTTGCATAATGGATTATAAGAAAATCTATTTTTAAGATGAAAACAATCTTTTTAACTTCTTGAAATTTTATTTGTTTGTAATCAATTTCATATTTTACTACTGTTGTATTATTCATTAATTTAAGTTAGTATTTTATTAAAGAAAAAGTAACTATTAAAAGTTATATCTCTATTTTAAAATGATGAAAACAAAAAATTATCCTAAAAACCCCAACATATTTTCAGAAAAAATTTGCAGTCAGTTTAAAAGTGTTACTTTCAGACTTAAATGTGTAAAATCTTGTATTGCTGCTAAGATGTTAAATATCTATCTCAATTTTTTAAAAAAATGGTACTTTTGTCAAAATTCATTGATAAAATTAGTTGTAGCAATTGTGGAAAACAGTTTTCCACCAAAAAAATTCTTTGAAATGACTAAATTATTAGTATGGAATAACAGATGTTGAGGGTGTTCTGAAAAATAAGTGAATAAGTGAGTAAAGACATTGTTACTAATGCATTATGAAATTATGAACACATCAATTAAATGAGAAAAAATATTGACTGAAATCATATTTAGGAACAAAAAATGCAATTTGTCTTTAAAATTAACAGTGAATGTTGCTTCAAATGAAGTTTGCAGAAAAAGAAAAGATACCCTCATAATTCAACTATTTGTGTACCATGAATCACAGAATCATAACCAGTTTTCCATGGTTGCTTTAATTTCTAATACCATGTTGGTTGATCTACATTAGAATTTTAATTTATCTTTATTCCGAAACAGGTAAATATCATTTCAATATCAGTTACTAAATTAAAGTCTACTAAAATTGTTGAATACTTTTAAATGTTGTTATTTTAGCATAAACGTAAGAGATGTACATTTTAGTTTGCATGGTTCAACTTCATTTCATATGAAACCATTGCCCATTTTGGATGTGCAATGCATGTGTTTTCATTCATAAATTATTACAATTTTTTTTCCACTGAAAACTGCAAAAATGGTTCTTTCACTTTGTTGCTAAAAATTGACCATGGAGAGGCAGCAGATGAATTGGAAGCAAAAATGGAACACTTTACTTTGTAGCAGGTATGGTCAGCGAGATTGAGCAAGCACTAAAAACTTTACTGCTTACATGTTTTTGTAGATTTTAATTATTACATAATGAAGGTATGCTTCCAGTACATCTGCCATCTATCCTTGGCAGTACTATATCGAATTGTTTGTTTTCATTTTTTTTTCTCTATAGGCGACTTTCAGCATTTCAAAATGGTGCTCATTTTCAGAAAGGTGAAAATAACTCTCATGATTATTTTGGTATGTTTCTCTTTGAAGTATTAGATTTTAAAAGATATTTATTTTTATGTTTATGTGTTATTGAAAAAAGAAAAATTTAGCTGCTTAATTATTTCCCTGCTATCTAAATATAAACTTCTTGTACTTAAAACTACCTCACTTTTTTTGTCTAGTTCATTGTCAGTACAAATTTCTACTTATTGTTCTTTATGAAGGCTATTTTTTATGAAATATTTATTATTATTATTTATTAGAATTTTATGGATTTTGGGTATTTTTTCAAATAGTACAACATGTTTCTTCGCACCGAAAGTCATGAAAGCATGTGGAAGAGAATTTTAAAAAATGCAAAGAAATGACAATCTCCATATATTATTTCTCTAAGCCGAATCCTATACCCGGTCGAAACTCGCTCATTTCTTTATCGAATTGCAAGAAAATTTATGATTTTGAAGCTTATCCCGCGGGCTATTGACGAAAATTAGACCCACCCTCTAAAAAGTGTCGGTTCGTTTTTTATTCGAACTTCAATTTTTGGGCACAAAATTGACTCCATCTAGCCGAAATAATTGTCGTATCGTCTCCATTTTGATTTCATTCGAAAGATTAAAAAAAATGCGTTCTTTAGAACGTTTCTCCGCTAGCGCCGCGTAACGAGAATCTCGAAAATCCACGTTTAAGCGACTTATAAGCGATTGAAGTTTGAAAAAGTTAAATTTTTTGCTCAACTGTCAAAATCGTTACATTGTTGTTCAAATCAATTTTAAATGCGACATTTCAAGCCAAGGCTTAGCTCGGTAAACCTTTGTTGTAACTTTTATTGTTTCAAAATACTATGGTAGTTTTGCGATAACGTTAGTATTTAGTTTAGTAGTAGCCTTGGGTATATTTGATTTTAATATAGGGTATCACCTTTGTAGTATTTGTAAAAGTGAACGTGTCTTTGATCTCTTTGAAAAGTTATCAGAACGACGGCAGTAGATGGCGATGTTGTGCAAATGAAGCCAATAAAAATTGTCGTATTAAATTTTAAGTTTAGAGTTTTTTTTTTTTTTTTTTTTTTTTTTTTTTTTTTGCGGAATTCCGCACGGGTCACCTAGTTTTACTTAATATTCAAAATTTCATAACAAGCAAGTTCTTAATCTTTTTTTTTCTTTTTAAATCAAAACATATTCAAAATCAGTAAAAAAGATTTATTTCAATACAAAGCTAGGTCATAGAAAAAGGTTCTCAAAATATTGAAATTCTTATAAATTTCCCAGAAATGTGTTCAACGAATGCTATCTGTTAATCCACATCTCAATAAGCAATCAAACATCACGCTAAGGCCAAAATGAAACCTTGAACGGGTGAAAGCGGGTTGCACTGTTGAACAGATGACAAAAATGCATTTCCATAGAAATTGTGGATTGCCTACATTTTGCTACTTCTGCATTGCCTGTGGAAATCGCAGGATGTACAGCAAGAGGGTTTAAAAAGAATTTTATTGTTTTTCAGCCTTTTTTTAGAAAAATGTTGTCTAACTTAAGGGGAAACTCTTGGAACTCAAATGTTGACCTCTAACCTTTTGGGCCTGGGTTATAAGAGAATTTTTCTTCAAAGTATTTTATCCTCTTAAAATAGATAAAAAGGTCCTCGTAACAAAACAAATATTGAAAAAAAAAAAATTATTATTTTTTACTAATGAATTTTAGGTTAAAAATTGAACTATCTCGATTTTTATGCTGTGAATTTGACCTTTGTAATGTACAAACTCTGAGGAAAATTTGGTTCAAAGAGGCAATCATATAGTCTCAAATTCTGCCTTTTCAGAACTAAGAAAAAGCTTCTGGTGCAGTTGCTGTCAGGTAGTCTTATTTAGGGTCAGAAGGGGCAAATATTCCTTTTGCACCCCAAACCATGAAACATTTTAAAATAAGAGGCTTGGTTTTTTCAGCTCACATTTAAAAAATTAATGGCCAATAGGGCCATTAATAGGGCCTTGCAAAAGGCAAAGACACAAAGCATTTGCTTTTATTGCATAGTATCTTGTGTATTGCTTCTATTTGGTGATTTTTTACATTATCTTTGCAGATCCTGATTTCAAGGATGTTCAAGTATATGAAGAAGTTGCTGTACTTCAACCTGTTCCTGGTACATATAGGCCAATTGTACTTATTGGTATGGCATAATTTTCATATGCTATATAAACTAAACTATTATTACTGCTGTCATGAAATAGTTAACATTATATTTCTGTATTCGTTTACTTATTTATATGTTGAAGTATTAGGTCATATTAGTAATAATTATATCCCAAAGCAGTGTTCATATTCTTTATGCTATAAAGTTTCCTACCTGCTCTGGGTTTTTCATATGTTAATGTTGATGTATAACTTTTGTTTTACTTATTCCGTCCGGTGGCACGCATAGGAATTTTTCAAGGTAGTGGTCAGGAATCAAAAGTGGACCATTCTCGTATCATACACAAATAGGCAGTCAACATATTTCTTACTTATCAAGTGTTGGGAACTGAAAAAATCTTTGCACCTATTGCATTTCAAGAAATAAAAATATGAGGATAAAAATAAAAAACATTACTTCCAAAAATTAAAACTCAAATGGGTGTGTGTTTCTGAATTTTCTGTTTTGCAGAAAATGTTAAAGATACTGTTTGAGTTAGCTGACTGTTTTACATTTTGCTTAGTCTGTTCCATTATTCAGAGCTCATAACCCAAGTGAAGGCACAGCCATTCTTTTAATTGACTGTTTCAAAATCCATTTAGTACTGACCTTGCTATATTTTATTTTCTTCTGTTTGTAATTAAAAAAGCCTTTATTTTTAAATCATAAAATGGTTTTAAAATGAAGAGTTTTATTGATTTGTTTATTTGTTATTACTATTATTTTTGTTCTTGCGTATTTTTAACAGAATTTTTTAAAATAATATTTGCTTAGCTGGTATGATAATTTGTAGTTTAATTTTGTTTTCGATCAAAATAGATTGTCATGCATTTTTCTACCACTAGGTGCCCCTGGAGTTGGCCGTAATGAATTAAAGCAACGGTTAATTTCTTATGATCCTGTTCATTATAAAACAACAATACCACGTAAGTTATTATGCACTTTTTGCATTCCTTAATTAAAGTTCTCAGTTCATGAAATTTGAAATGAACTCTTTTATGAAATTGTAACTAAACAAAGCACATCTGGGCACCACATAACTCATGTTACAATTTGACGTGATTTTACAAAAGTAAATGTTATATATATTAAAGAAATACCATCCCTGATTTAAATAAAGCTGTTGACAGTCATCTGATATGCAGTGAGAATCTGTGGATGTCAGCATTTTAAATTTCAACAGAAATAAATGGTGTTTCAACCTGAATTTAACAGCGTGACTCACGTTACAAAAAAAAAGGAACTCAAGTTTTTTGGGTAATTAAAAACCTAAGATTCCTGCTCTATCAGAATAATAAAATTTAAAAACTGCTTTTCATAGCACAAAATATGTTTCTAAGTTGTGATATATACGAAAATTAAGTTCATTTTGCAGTCACTAATTAAGTTATTCAATATTTTGAGTGTGACTCATGTTACATCTCCGTTTTAGTCCTTTACTTTACATCTTATTTTGAAAATTTTGTGTAGAGATTTCACCTAAATTCAATTAAAATTAATGCTTAATGGCTTGTTTTCTTTAGTTGATCAGTTTTAAATACAGTAAAACCTCTCCGAGCGGTCACTTTTACAAAGCGGCCACCCCTCTTAACGGCCAATTTTTCGCAGCACGAATTTTTTGTCCCATAGACCTAGGGTTAAAATTCTTCTTAACAGCTGCCATCTAACCTCTCTGAGTCACAGAGTGGATTCATCAATTCAATTTTCTAAAACATATGTTTGTCTTTCTTTATACTACTTCCCATATTTTCTCTATGGCTGCATTGTACTGATTTCAAATTCTCAATTCATACATCTGGAAACTTTTACAGAATATAACACACCATTACATTTCATCTGATACCAATCGTAACATTGAATGTTGCATAATGGCTGTAAAATTAGTTGACTGCTGTCAGAAGTAGGCTCTTCAAAGAACTTACTTTTCTCATCCACGACTACTGATGAATAATTAAATTTTAAGCATCTCAAAAGAGAACAAGTAAGATGTTGACCTTGCTTTTTAAAATTTCTCTTATGTTCCAATTTCATACGTATAAAAAAAAAATTCTCTCACTCAAGCTAATTTTTTAAATCATTTTTGTTTAGATTTTCTTGGGACAAATAATTTTTTCAGCATGAGTTCAGTGGACATTGAAATCTTCTTTTCAAATGTATATTACATTTACGGATGAGTATTGAGTAACTCACTTATGACTACAGTTTAACTGTGAGGTGAATTAACGGAATTTCTCCTTGTTTTGGCGAGTCTTCCTTAGTGTATTTACACAGGCCCGGACTGGCCAGGTCGGGAAGTCGGCGATCGCCGAGGGCCCCCGAGCTTGGAAGGGCCCCCAAAGCGAGTTTTAAAAAAAAATGTGTGGCGTTTTTTTTTTTTTTTTTTAAGGAAGATCCGACCTATTATTGACAGCAATCAAAGAAAAGAGGAAAATTGTGTGTGTGTGTGTGTGTGTATGTTTTTCTTTTTCTTAAATTTGTGGTTTTGCTCTTAGTTAATTTCCTTGTAGGGGCCCCCTCCCCTAGAAATAGTTTTTCCATCTCCCTGAAATACATGTAAAATTTGTGTTTCAGTGAACTCTATATTATATAAACATATGATTTATCTGTTTACTTTTTGTGAGGGGGGGATTAGGTGGTATCAGGGGCCCCCCGCACATCAATCAGTGAATTCGTGGGCTCTGGGCCAGTTATTGTAACGGGGCCCTCTTCAACACTCACCCTCTCCCTCCTTTCCCCATCAAATTTTTCCCGCGGACCTTTTGGATGTGGATCTTCTGTTTGTGGACCTTTTAGCTTTGGACCTTCTAGCCGGATTCAGGGGCCCCGCACCGCACATCTATCAGTGAATTCATGGGCCCCGGGCCAGATATTGTAACGGAGGCCCCCTACAATACTCAGCCCTTCCCTCTCTAATTATTGACATCTGAGCAGACATTTGGAAAAAAAAAATATTTTATATTATTCAAAATTTTTATTTTGAATAAAAAATAAGCAAAGTTTCTATTTTGTAACGCAAAAGAGGAAAATATTTTATTTCTTTTTCAACTTTCTAATAACATAAAAAAAATCTTTATTTTGTATCTGCTAACAAGTAAAAATTTGAAGAACTACAAAAAAAATTGGCAGTTCAAAATCTCGGCTGCAAAATATATCTGAACACTTATATGCACTTCCAGCTCCCTTTCCCAATTCAATTGAAAGCACGTGGGAATTTTTGTCTACACATGGCTTCAATCAACCCAGGGTGTCGCCCAGGCCCCAAGGACCATTATTCTCTAGTCCTGAGAAAAATCGGTAAACGTTCACAGACGATAGAATTCTTTCTAACTTGTTTCTTGCCCCGAGGTATTTTTCTCCTCCAACACAAACAACAAGTGCACAAGGACATTCGAATTCGTAGAAAATGTCCTCTATGTGACATTTAGCTTTTTATGAGAAACCAGTCAGTTAAGGGGTCGGCAAAAAGGGGATGTCGATCGTAAAACGTGTTTCATTCACAGAAAGGAACAATTAGCATCTATTTCCTGTTCACAGCTAGGTTTCGGGATATACTAATGGTTAGAAGGAAAGGGCTTTGCCGCGAACTCTAAAAGCTGCGAGCTGCTCTATAGGGAATTCCTGTGCGGTCTAAAAGAGGCACGGGGCACCTTTTGATGTTCGTGCTCAATGGGTTCCGCCGAGGGGTAAAATGTATGAAAGGTTGAACTACAACAATGTAATCCGTTAGTTAGCTTATTTGTGATTGCTTGATGTGAGCGATTTCTAGGATGAAAAGCAATGTAAGTACGAATTTATGTTTTAAAAATACACACTGGATTCCTTTTGAGCCCATGAAGGTTCTTTTGTATCATTAACTACATTGTTCTAAATGTTATGTTTTTATAGATTTCTAAAGCATAATTTTCAATCATGGATTCTTTCACCCTTTTCTCTAGCAGAAGAAAACTTAAAACGTGTATTTTTTTCTTTTTGGAAAAATGTAGATCGGTTAAGAAACATAGATTAAGTTAAGAGGAAAAAATTTGCATTATATTACTCATTTAAATCATGTTGATATTTTCGGAGTATACTTTTCTGCCATTGTGTAGGTCATTATTTTTGTTCATTTTGTTAAATGTTCATAAATAATATTATTTGGTCTTGTTTAAATTACAGTTTTTAAACTGTGGTTGAAGTTTCATTTAAAAGTTATAAGGATCAAAACAGTGCTTATATGTGTATGAGGGCCATGCTCCACATCGACGTAAAGCAGAAAAATTAGGCAGAAGCGTAAAATGGATTCAATGGTGTTCCTATGGAAAGTACCCGGATTTTCGGTTTCTGCCTTCAGTTTCGGTCGCGTTTTACGCTGATGTGGAGCATGGCCCTTATGCTCGATCAATATTAACAACTAAAGCCTCTGAAGGGTATTTTTGTGCCTTCCCCCCGTTACTCCTCTGCTTTCTATCGTTACGTTTTTTTTTTACATTAGTAGCTAAAATTAACTTTAAAAAATGCTGTTAATGATTGCAAAGCTCAATGAATTAAAATACATGTACTATTAGTCTAAGATCCCACCGCAGTTTATCTACACTCATAGCGTACACTCATCATGTTTATATCAAATTAAAGCACATTTTTTTCTGAACGTGATGCACTAAGTCTTCGTATGTAAAAGTGCCCGAAACCTATAGGCAGCCTGGCCTAAACGGGACATATGAATGTAGTATTTCTACACTCATTGCGTACACTCATCACTTATATATCAAATTAAAGCTGAGTTTTTCCTGAACGTGATGCACTAAGGCTGCCTATGTAAAAGTGGCCGCAACCTCTAGGCAGCCTGGCCTAAACAGGTCATATGAATGTAGTATTTCTACACTCATCGCGTACACTCATCACGTATATATCAAAATAAAGCTGATTTTTTTCTGAAAGTGATCTTCTAAGGCTGCCTCTGTAAAAGGGGCCGCAACCTGTAGGCAGCCTGCATAATAGGTCACATAAATCTCAAATTTTTTCACTCATCACATGTATATCAAATTAAAGCAGATTTTTTTCTGAAAGTGATGCACTAATCTTCCACTGGAAAAGTGGCCGCAACCTATAGACAGCCTGGTCTAAACAGGCCACATGAATGTAATGTTTCTACATTCATCGCGTACACTCATCACGTATAGATCAAATTAAAGCTGATTTTTTACTGAACGTAATGCATTAAGGCTGCCTATGTAAAAGTGGCCGCAACCTCTAAGCAGCCTAGCCTAAACAGGTCACATGAATGTAGTCTTTCTACACTCATTGCGTACACTCATCACGTATATATTAAATTAAAGCTGATTGTTTCCTGAACGTGATGCACTAGGACTGCCTATGGAAAAGAGGCCGCAACCTCTAGACAGCCTTTCCTAAACAGGTCACATGAATGTAGTATTACTACACTCATCGCGTACACTCATCACGTATATATTAAGTGAAAGCTGATTTTTTTCTGAAAGTCATGCACTAAGGCTGCCTATGTAAAAGTGACCGCAACCTCTTGCCAGCCTGGCCTAAATAAGTCACATGAATGTAGTATTTCTACACTCATCGCGTACACTCATCACATATATATCAAATTAAAGCTGATTTTTTTCTGAAAGTGATGCACTAAGGCTGCCTATATAAAAGTGGCCGCAACCTGTAGGCAGCCGGGGCTAAATAAGTTGCATAAACGAAGAATTTGACATTTATGTGACCTGCTAGGCAGGCTGCCTACAGATTGCGGCCACTTTTACATAGGCAGCCTTAGTGCATCACTTTCAGAAAAAAATCAGCTTCAATTTGACATATACGTGATGAGTGTACGCGATGAGTGTAGAAATACTACATTTATGTGACCTGTTTAGGCTAGACTGCGTAGAGGTTGCGGACACTTTTACATAGGCAGCCTTACTGCATCATGTTCAGGGAAAAATCAGCTTTAATTTGACATATACGTGATGAGTGTACGCGATGAGTGTAAAAATACTTCATTGATGTGACCTGTTATGCCAGGCTGCCTACAGGTTGCGGCCACTTTTACATAGGCAGCCTTAGTGCATCACTTTCAGAAAAAAATCCGCTTTAATTTGATATATACGTGATGAGTGTACGCGATGACTGTAGAAATACTACATTCATGTGACCTGTTTAGGCCAGGCTGTCTAGAGGTTGCGGCCACTTTTACATAGGCAGCCTTAGTGCATCACGTTCAGGAAAAACTCAGCTTTAATTTGATATATACGTGATGAGTGTACGCAATGAGTGTAGAAATACTACATTCATATGTCCCGTTTAGGCCAGGCTGCCTATAGGTTTCGGGCACTTTTACATACGAGGACTTAGTGCATCACGTTCAGAAAAAAATGTGCTTTAATTTGATATATACGTGATGAGTGTACGCTATGAGTGTAGATAAACTGCGGTGGGATCTTAGACTATATATATTTACTCTGTCAGTGAAATCCTATTTTTAAAAAATAATAAAAATAAAGCAGAAAACAGTATATAGTTGAGTCAAATACTTAAATAACAAGATAAGTTGGTGAAATATGTATCCAACCTTTTACACTTATTCTTACCGTTTTCAAGAAGGAAACCTCTTAATCAACGAACAGAAAAAATTGGACACCAAAACTTTTTCTCGAATTAACAAAATTATTTTTTCGCCTTTATTTTATCGCAATACAAACATTTCAATAAAATTATAAATGTAAGGTAGCTGATGGATTTATTTTGGTTTGCAGAAATAAATTCTATAAATACTAAATGTAAGCAACATTTTTTAAAATATTTATTTTTTAATTTAAACAAATTAATAAAAAGCATTTTTTCAATGACCTAGCAATGATTGTTTTTTTATTACGAAGCATTTTCTTCTCTTGAAAAACGTTATTTTACTCATAAAATATTAACAGATGTTATTTAATTTTACAAGCAAACAGGTTTTAAGAATTCGATATTTCATAAAAATTTAAATTTAGGCTATTTTATTAGGCGAATTATGATGACGTACGTAACTCCTGCGTACGTAAGGGAACCTTAGGTTCCCTTAAAACTACCCAGGGAGGTGGGGGGGGGGGGTATCAAGCTACGCAAAATTCAGCTCCTTGATTTAAATAATAATAGTAAATCCTCCTGCGAAATGCAAAAATCATGTTCCAGCATATTTTGTAGCATATTTCGTAAAATATTTCTTTGTGACTCATATGTTTAATTTCTTCTTTTTCGTTTTCTGTAGTACTTGCGATTGAAAAAGAAATTGTCGTAAAAAGAAATATTTTTTTAATATCTATTTTTAACTTAAAACAGGTGTGTCTTTCAAAGTTTTAACAATTTCGTTAAGACTGTCGAATTAACTATTAAAATGTTAGAGACTGGAAAGTGCAAATGAAATGCTTTAAATAGTTTTAACTGTTCTAGATTCTTTGAAAATCATTAAATACCTTTTTGAAATTCTTTAAAAAGTGCTTCAATTCTATTTCTTATCAAATAAATAAACTACGAATTAACTGAATGGCCAGAATAGTACTCTCTCATTAAATATTTTTTAAATCTCTACACTATTTCTTTTAAAGGATTTTATGCGTTTTATACTATTGGTCATTTTATATTATGAAGTGCTGTGTCTGTCGGTGAGTTGGGGAACTGATCAAAAACTACTATGTTACTATACTGAAAACTGATGTAAGGAAGTGGTGATGTTCTAAGCAGGGTTGCCAGACGTCCCGGATTTCAAGGGACAGTCCCATTTTTTCGATATGGAATCGAACCTTGATATGGGACGGCTAAAGTCCCGTATTCTAAGCTAGGGGCAACATTTTGCAAAACGAAACATTATTTCAGAAAAAATAAAGCAAAACAAAAAGTATGAAATAGAGTGATAAAAAAATTGATTTAATCATTATGTTTTTCTGTTCTGAAGTGTAATGTTAGTGCTCTATTCAGTTAGAGCAGGAATCATTGTGACTGTCAATTCAACAATGATATCATTCATTGTAAAATTGGGTAGCTCCTTGCAAATGATTTTATTCTACCTTATTATATACGCCCTTCTCATATTTTTTCTGATAAAAGAAATATAAATGTTCAGCTACTATTAGTCACTAGATATTTATCTTTTGAACTTTTCATTGATTTTCTTTTATACTAAAAAAAAGGTAACTAAATGTTATTCTATCTAGCAAACAAATAAGCATTTTGAATATATGAAGATACATAGTTTTTACAATTAACGGCAGCAATATGAATTGCAATGAGCTTTATGGCAAATTAAAGACACAACAAAACTTAGAAAGAGTTATTACAGTAGTAAAATTAAGTAGTAAATTGATTTTAAAAGAGAGAGAGAGAAAGAGAATTTTCCGACATTATATTAGAACAATTATCATATTTTGAAAAAATTGTAGTTTTTCTCCCCTAAAGATGTTGAAAATTGATTTTTTATTTGTTTTAAGCTAACTTCTAAAATTTAGTTCAAATAGTTGATTTTAATTCCATGTCTACTTGATTGTTATCAATTTTTGTTAATGACTCATTAAAATTATTTTTCACATATTCAAATTTCCCCACTGGTACGTCTAGCTTTTTGAAAAAGTATATACTAAACCTTAGTCATCAATAGAAACGACTATTATATCTTTCACGTCAAGACAGGCTCGTCATTTGGGGAATCAGAATGGGGGTTCCATTCCGCCTCCCTCCCTCCGGTGTTAGGAAATTTATGTATTTTCATATAAATGGTTCGTGGCTTTTGCTGTTTTTTAGAAAATTTACATAGAATACATACTCTTTGCCCCTCTGGCGAAATTAAAAATGGCAGGCCTACGTGAGGAAAAATGGGGTTAATGACAGGGAAATACGAACTTACCGAATTAATGTTAAACCTTTTCCCGTTAATGTCCATGAAGAAAAATTGCTATGCAGTGGTAAAAAATGTAGTTTTTTTTATATGATCATTGTGTTTTATTTTTCTTCATGTATATTTATGACAAAGGTTTGATCTTAAAGTCAAGGTTGTAAAAATTCAACTTTTAGACTTGATTTCTTAATCCCCCTTTGGCTGTCTCGTATTTACAGTTCTTAAATCTGTTCTATTTCCCCCCTAGAAACCCTGGTTCTAAGTGTCAATCTTTTCTCCGCCATTGTTCTTCCTCTCTGACGATTTATGTCAATCGTTTGTTAAACTACAAAAAATATATATTTTTAATGATCTTAATTTGCAAAAGAATGCAGAATATTTCTAAGTTTTTTGTTTGCCTATTTTTCCCAACATATTTTTGAAATCTCAATTGCCCCCCATAAAAGGCCTCAAAATGCAGAATTTTAAAACTTTTTTTCAAAAATTTCCCCGGGGGAGAAACCTCCGGACCCCCTAGACCTATGAATATTCTACCCCACTTAAAAGAGTTCATTGCATTTCTTTCATGATTCCTCTACCCAAATAAAAGTGAGTCTAAAAGCAAGAAAAAATTAAAAAAAAAAACTGCGCAAGAGAAAAAAAAAAGCACAAGAAAAAACGTGGCGTTGGGGGGGGGGGGGAGGTCAAAAAGAAAAAAAACTCGCAATACACAAAAAATGCATGTATGTTTGGGCAACAGGAAAACCGGGCAATCGCCGAAATTTTTTCCTGGATACGGTCTTGGCTGTACTGTGCACCAAACAGATACACATACACGTCAAACTTATAACTCCCTTCCTTGTTGCGTCAGGCGTTGATAAACTCTTCAAAGGAATAGGCTCTAAAAACAAATAATAATACCGCTCTTCTCAAAATATTATCTGCTTTCTGCCCCCCCCCCCCACACACAGAGAGAAATATGTAGTTTTTTAGCACATGATCCAATAAAAAAATCCTGGGGGGGGGGCTCTAGGGCCCCCCGGAAAGAAGTACTGGAAAGGGGTCCCTTTCCAGTACCTAGCCGACAACCCCAAGAAGAGCCAGTCCGGGCCTGTATTTACATATTTGTGTACTTGTTGAAGCAATATTTAAGAAGTTTGAATTTAGCCAAAATTTCCTTTGAAAGTTTCATATGTTTATTTTTCAGCTTATATTGCTAGAGGCAATATCCTTAGCTTTTCGACTTTTCTCGTTAGCTATTCTTTCATCCACAGACAATGTTTCTGTTTACATGCAATTTACTTCCCTTCTTGCTTTAATTTTTCTCAGCACCTTTTCTGTCATACTGCGGTTACTCGTTAAATATTTAAAAAAATTCTTTTACTGGAATGAAAAACCTTTCTTAGGTACGGAAGAAAAATATGTGCATGCATAAACACATGCTACACATTGGAAAGCTGAGGGCCAAAACAGGGACCCAGTGCACTAATTGAAAGATTATAAAACACTAAAAGAATTAAAATTACGCTATTTATATTTAATTTTATCAGTATTATTGATTATATATAGGTGTGTACAAGTGTTAACCCTCCCTTTAGACCCTAAAATACCATTAGGGCACATTAAATACTTTTAAGAAGTGAATATTAGCTTATATTGACTGTAACTCACTTTTCGCGTGACTCACGTTACAAAATAAACATCCTTATTTTTTGAATAAAAAAGCAAAAAACTATAAATTGGCCGATAATTTCTTTTTTGTAATATACATGAGTAGGAGAAACAGGAAAAAAAATTTCATTTATAAGCTACAAAATTTGGAAATATTAAAAAAATTAAGTTTTCGTGACTCACGTTACACAAAATTTAATGGTTTAAAAACTACTTAAAAAAATTATTTTAAGAATAAATTTCAAAATGTACTATTAATAATTGTTTTCTTATCGAATAAATCTGCCAGGAAAAAATGTAATTAAATTGTAGAAACATTTTAAACCAATAAAATATGCTCGTTTAAAATTGTGTCTAGCAGAGAGCGACTTTCACAAGATTGTGAGCTCATATAACAAGTTCTCTTACAAAAAGAAAATGATTCGACTGAAGTTACCTTATTCTAATTTGTAAACTTCAATCAATATAGAGAACGTACAAAAAAAAATTAAGACAATTTTTCAACATTTTTTTTTAACACCGAGTTCCCATGTTGCCTGGAATTGCCCATCTGTAGTTTCAACCGTTGCCAAAAAATATTTTTAAAATTTAGTCTGTATATTACACTATATGGTGAACTTCATTGTAATTGTTTCTGTACTAGTAATTGCTGAGTCACCTAAGGCTTATCGTTGAAAGGTAAGGCGAGATGGAGAAAAATAATTACTGTGTTACTAAAACTAGTTCAGGCTGAAGTAATTAGTTGGCTTGTGGCTATTTTATATTAGAAAACATAAATTTTAATTAAAATTGAAACCTCCATATTTTATAACAGGAGTGTTGATTGAAATATGTAATCAAGATATTATTTTACTTTTTGGGAACTATTAATCATAGCAGAATAAACTTTATATCAATCAATTGAAAATTTTATTTCTCTGCTTTAGAGGTCTTGAAAAGGAGTATCAGACAGCTTTAGATGCTGTTACAATAATATAATGGTGTTTAATGTCTTGCATGCTATAATAGAAGCTTTATTGTTGTTGATGGAACATTACCCAATCACAGATTTTTGCTAAAATGTATATTTAGTTAGAAGAAGGAAAATTGTTTTTGTCCATACAAATTTTTTGAATAATTTTAATTGTGTAGGCGTTTGCATGTTTAATTTTCCTGCAGCAATGTCAAAAGATTTAAAGTTGTGATGAAAATAGGGTCAGGTTTGCCTATCAAAATTACAAATGTGCAGTAACCCCTCAATTCGTTTCGCCTTGTTATATCTCTCTTACGGATACACCAAGCTTTTCTTTTGTCTCCCAAAAATTATATATTTTTTAAAATGTTGTTCCACATTTTGACATCACAGTAAAATTTTTCGATTTTTCAGAGATACTATTTTTTTTTTTTTGTTTTAATCAATGTACAAAGCTATCACTTTTTTCAGACACTTGTTTTGCTGCAGTATAAGCTGCAACTTTCATTTGGTATTCCATCATAAAACAATAAAAATACATTAGTTTTTTTTTTTTTTTTTGAAACAAAAATTTGCAGAATAATTTTCTTATTTTTGATTCAGGAAATTCTCTAAATATGAAAATAAAAATAATAATTTTTTATGTGCATATATCATTAATTTGTTAATTGAATCATTATCTTTTATGACCTCTGTCATGCATTAAGAATTTATTGCTTGCGTTTCTTTGTTGTCTCTCCACAAACTTGATAAAATAAGGTCTTACTATATTTTATGTATGTTTGATTTTTTAAAATATGGTCTTACTGTATTTCATTTATATTCCATTATTTTCTATTTTTTATTTTTGTGAACTAAAAAAAATGATTTTTCCCCTTCCAGATACCAGTAGATTACCAAAGCATTGGGAAGAGGAGGGAAAAGAATATTATTTTGTCTCTCGTGAAGTCATGGAGGAAAGCATTCGTGACGGAAAATTTGTTGAATATGGAGAATACCGTGGAAATCTCTATGGAACAAGTTTAGAATCTGTAACCACAATTGTGAGATCTGGCCGAGTTTGCATTTTGAATCCCCACCCTCAGGTTGATATTGTAATTAATTTTTGCTTGACTAATTCTTTATATTTAAAAAGTAAAATAAATAATAAATTAATGCTTTACTTTATACATCATATTTAAATTTTGCATTAGTTTAGGTCTGTAAATTTCGTTGATAAATGTGTTTTAAAAAATCTGATGATATTCATTTTTTTTTTTTCATTTGGCATTTTATGTTCATGTGATACCATCTTGTATGTAGGTAATAGTGGGGTTTGAAAATATTATGACATTTCCGAAAATATCTGATATTTTGATATATACCCGATATTTTTAATTAATGCTGTCTAAAGTCTTTAAGTTGTAAAGGCATCCTCAAACCACTTGTTTATTTTCTTACATTATTATTGTAATATATGGACCGCAAATTAATATTCAATCTTTAACTAGGTAGTTTTACTCTATATTAAAATTGGCACATTACTAATAATTTTATGAGTATAAAATAAAAAAAGGAATATTATATTTTTAAATTATGTAACATTAATGATCCACTACTATATCATATAAATATTGTAGCAATTTGTGGCTCTTTAAATAATTAATATGATTAATATAATTTTTACATTGAAAATATTGTTTTGAAAAGTAAATATCGAAAATATTAAAATATCATGATACTTTCAGAATAAAAATCAGATATATATTGCAATGTATGTCAGGATATATATTGGCCAACCCTGGTAAATTATGCGACTCTTTATTTGATACTGCACTATATTTAAATTTGTTTCCTTTTTTTTGCAATGTTTCTGTTGGAGACTGATCATCCAGTTCTATTTACCGCAATGTAAAGACTACATGGCTTCAGGGCGGTAAATGACTGCTTAATACTATAAAAATACTTCCAAACACATATGAGAAATGTTTTTAGTCTTATAATAATTAAGTTTGTAATAGATGTGGTGTTTTTTCTTTTATTTTGCTATGCAAGTTAATTGAATTTACTGTTTATAATAAAAATGTAGGTATTATAGCAAAGTAATAAGCTCTACAGAGAGCTGTATTTTCTGTAAAATGTTATTTTGTTTTATTATGGTGCATTAAATACTAATCAAATTAGTTATAGTGTATTCATTCTTTTTCACTTGTCGTTTTTTTTTTCTCATTAACAAAAATTATTACTGTAAATATTATTTTGTAATTAGTCTGACTTTATGCATTTTTTACTCAATCTGCTCAAAATTTTGATAGAAATAATTAAAAGTGCACTTTGTGTGAAGTAATGATGGGTTTCTGCCAAAATACTGCATCTAAAGAGTTCCCCCTAAACACAATTGCTTCATTTTACTGTAATGAAAATAAATTCCGTTTTGGCATGAGGATTTTTTATATTTTTTTTTTTTCAATTCTTTAATAATAAAATATATTGTTAAAAATGGATTTCTCTCTTTCTGTTCTGTTTTAAATTGATCTATATTTCCCCATCTTTTCAGGCCTTAAAGTTGCTATGCACTGCAGAATTGAAGCCTTATATTGTATTTGTCAAACCTCCACCTTTTGAAGTTCTCAAGGAAACTAGAAATTCTGCTCAATCCTCTTTCGATGAAAACTATTCAAGAGGTTTCACAGTAAGTTTTCCAAAAAATACTTATTTTGTTGAAGAATATGCCATTATTTTTACAATTCCATACATTAAATTGAATACAATTGATTTCGCCGATAAGTTAATTTTAAATAAGTTTTCTCTCTTTTTTTTACTTTGACCACAAAAACATTTGGTTGAATTTTGACTGACATTGAAGCTGTAAAATATATACTAAATAATCAGTACACCAGGACTTATTCTATAGTATATGTAGAGTGCTGATACTGAAAATACTTGGAATGACTGGATTTTTTTCCATACCAAAATTACTGACATTTTTACTGAAATACTTAAAAACAGAAATTTTGTACAAATCATCTACTAGTTTAATGAACTAAAGAGCGAAATATACTGCATTCCATGGGTCCTCGACCCCCTGGTCTGACAGCAGTCCACCAAAGAATTTGACCCATCCTGGGATATGCTTCCCTGCCTTGGTTTAAAAGGTATTACAGTCCATAATTCTCTTACTTTTCTGTGATTTTTTTTTTTCACGTTCTTTTACTTATCTTGGAGCAAATCCACAGTAACAAACATATCAATGTTGCACAAAACACTCTTTAAAGGCTCCAGATATGTTTGATTTCATGAATGTTATGAAGAACACGGACTCTACTTCCATGTTATGGTGTAATAATTTCATTTGCTTAGTATAGCAGCCATATCTCACAAGGTACATCAATTACTTAGCCCAAAAATATTTAAAAAATGTTTCTAAAAAGCTTCTAAGTTTAATTGTATTACTTAGAAGAAAAGTTTTGTGTTCATCAAAACGCTCATACAATGGCACGAGAATCTGACCTACTTGGAGCCTTTGTATATTGTTTTGTACAACAAATGATAAATCTCAAAATAAAATTGCCCCTTAAGAAGTACAACAATTGTGCACCTCTATATTTCAATGTTTTGATAAGTAAACCATAATAAAAAATCTTACAATTGACCTATGTATTTCTTTTTATCTAGAAAAGAAAACAAACTAACATGCCGATTCTCAAAAGTTTTTGAAATTAATATTATTTAAAAACTTGATTTAGTTTCAATTTTGTTTTGATTTATGACTCAATTAGATTATGAACAAAATTATATTATTCTATTGTAAATTTTTATAATCAATTTGATCTTTGCCCCAATCCTTTTAAGAAATACCGTTTTGCCGGTAAAACTTTAGGATATACCCAATCAAACTTCGCTAAAACTAACTCTAAGGGATCTTTGAAATAAATTTGTCTTAACTAAGAAACAATATGTTACAAACAATAAGGTGGGAGCTGTAAATGTAATTTTTGTCTTAGCAGTCATTCATTTTAAGCATGTTTCAATTCAAGAGGTTCAACTGTACATGTATGTACATTGCTGAAACTGAATTTAACTACAAAAATACTGTTTTATTTTCATAGATAATTTTCAACTATTTAAGTTAGAAATCGAAATAATTATTAAAAATTGATATCCAAACAAAAATGAAATGAAACATTATTCTTTTAAAATTAAAAATGCAATAGTATCATGAAAAATAGTGTAAAAATTATATTAAGTGTCAAAATTTGTTTGTCAGATTATGTAAAATATTTTACACAACCATGATGCCTTCCCCTTTTTTTCCCAGGATAAAGAGTTACAGGACATTATTGACAGTAGTTGGCATATTGAGAGGGTTTATGGACATCGATTTAATGCCACATTAGTTAATGAAGAAATTAATAAGTCATTTAAAGAACTACTTACTTTAGTAAAAAAAGTGGAAACAGAGCCTCAGTGGGTTCCAACGAGTTGGGTGCTAACTCCATAGACCTAGCTGTTCTCAGTATTAAAACTGTTTCAATATTAATGAACCTATGTTATGTAATATATACAAGAAATATATAATGAACCCAAATTTATTTACTATTATTTTTTAATAAATTACCTTTTAGAAATTAATGTACAGTAAAAGTATGTACAAACATAGTGAAGTATTTGTCCAGTATTTTCAGATTTATAATATAAATTTCCTTTCCTTTCCTTTTTAAAAAAACTTAATATTGTGAGAAATGAACTTAATATTGTGAGAAACAAACAATTAATAACTTTATTCTTAAAAATAAAAGCAAATAATGCAAGGTTAAATTTGTCACGTGTCTTTACATCTATACACTCGCATTTTGTGCATTGAAAGAGGCCTTCCTTGTATTGCCAAAGCACGACTCTGCGTATTTCTGCGCATTTGTTCTTTTTTAACGTTGTAGTATTTGCTTTTATTAACATTGTAATTTTGTAAAGTTGTTATGCTTTAAACTCAGATTATATTATTATTAGTTTTAAGTTGTAAAAATACTTCAAAGACAATTACAGATATATATGGTTTTCTTTCCCTTTATAATTGTCTAGTACATGGAAAATCATGTATTTTTTTTAACCTTTGCCTAAACATAAAGCTATAATAGCTTTTTCTATAGCTACATCGAAGAAAGTTTAACAAAACATAAAATGTCTCCTAAATTGGGAGCATTATTCATTGATGTAGTCATTTTGTGAAAGAAAATTTTTAAATTAAGTTCTGCTTTGAGCCAAAATGTATTCAAAAGTAGAAGGAATGTTATGAAATCAAATTTTATAATTTTAACACTTTGTCAGTGTTGTTCAAACCCAACTCAGGCAATTTAAATGTTACTGGGGTCTGGTTAAATTGATATAAGGGTAAGCATTTACTATTTTGTTTGTTTCTTAAAATTTGTTATTGCATTTAGTGCATTTCTGCAAAGTACGTGTGTACTTCACTTGAAATAATATTCGTTCATCCAAAATATTAAGGCTGTCAGTAACATCTGCCTATTTCTATTAAAACCTCTCTTCTAATATTTTTCAGTGGTAAAATGATTTGCATAAATAAGTAACCTTTTTGCAAATAATTTCTTGGCTTGAAAAAGCAACAAATATTTTTGAAAATGTTTGTATATTGTGAAAATGTAAGTTCTTTTTTTTTTTTTCAAATTTATAGTTAGGAAGGTTTTTAAGTGTACTTACTACTTAAGTTGAATTCTTAGGCATAAAAAGTGGTTATTTATTTTTTTTTCTTTCCCTATTTCTCACTCAATCTTTGTAGTGTTAAAAACTGACGATAAAGAAAAAATTAAATTAACTTTTAGCGAATAAAATCAGTTAAGCTCTATGCAGCTGTTTTAAAACATTAAACAATATGGTTTAGTGTAAAAATGCTTTCAGGTTGAGAAATTTAAGTGCAATCTAACATGGTTTTAGCATAAACTTGACAAAATATTGCTTACCTTTGTCTAAGAGTTACAATATTTTATTTTTTCCTATATGAAAAATTTTCTGAACTTTCATAGAGGTTAAGCAGCTTTGACTTAACAGATATTATATCATCATGTGATTTTGATTGTTAAAATATACTTACTAACTTATTTCTTATTTATTTAAGCCTAATCCATAGAAATGGATATAAATTTTGATTTGTATCAATATCAATACATAGTGAAGTTAGACATAAATTTCTTTTTACATATAACCCTGTTTTGATGCATAGCTTAAATTTAAATTTCAAAGCTTAAGAAATTTCTAACATTTTCACATAAGATGTTTTTAACTAAATTGTTTTTTTAGTTAAATATTTTAATGAAAACTGAACATTTATACTTAAAAAAAAAACACTAGCATAAAGATATAAATGAGTACTTATTTAACAAAGAACTTTACATTTCATTAAACCTGAGAAAAAGATTATTGTAACTGCATCTAAAATTGTGCATTTTATGTTTATACAATATGTACCATTATTTCATTGTTACCTCTTTGGAACTGTGGCTTTTTCTGTCGCTTTAAAAAAGCTTTTATATGTATTTTAATCATATCTATTTTATCACGCTCCCTCATGTCTTCAAAAATCTCTCATAATTTTCTATGATCTAGTCAATGTTTTATATACTAACTCACTATAACTTATTTCCAAATCATTTTTTATCTTAAAACAGCTCAAAGTTTTTTTTTTTCTTTTAATTTTTAAACCAGTTTTTCTTTTCATTTTTTTAAAGTTATTTTATAGGATAATTCTATTGTGTGTTACAGATATTAGATTGTATTACATTTCTCGCAAACTACTTCTAAAATGTTTTTTCTACTCTTTTATGTCTTTTGCTTTTATTTTGAAAATTTATGTCCTGTGTATCTGTTTTAATTTAATATACGTTAGTGCTAAAATGATTAGTTGATTAGCTAATAGTTCTGTTCATATTATTCAATTTTGAATTATTTAAAAGTCGAATAGTATTCAAAATCAAAAATAAAATGCTAGTTCATCTCTATTTTGAATGCATAAAAAAGATAAATTCATGTTATTTCATGCAATATGATATTTCAAAATTTTATTTGCTTATTTATTGTTATTATTGATATTGTTGTTATTGTTCTTTTGTTATTTATATAGTAATGCATTTTATAACTAATTTCATAGTTTCCTGATGTTAAGTCTTATGGACATACTATTATTGTTTTATCGCCATTATTTTCTTTTAAACTTTTAGTTAGGATATAAATAACTCAAAAATGACGTGGGGAAAAAAATATCAGTAAGAAACTACGAGATGCATTTTCACTTTAAGGTAATGTGTATTCATTAATTTGACGTTCAGTGCAAAAAACACAGAGTATTATTAAATATGATAACTATTTTTAAACATTAATAAATATATGAATGAAGCTAAGAAAAATTATTTCTATGTGCCAAAATGTGTGCCGAAAAATGCAAAATATCTTACTCTTTTCACCTTTTCCGTGCAATTCTTTGTAATTCTTTTTGTACCGTACTTAAATTTTCACCAACAGTATTTTGTTGCATTGCCAAATTTAATAACATAATCACCATCTGTGAGTATTCAATTAAACAATTTTCTAAACTCATTGAAACAATCTTCTTATAGTAACAACGTGTTTGTCATACAATGTTTAAATTGCATTTTTTTACTGCTTTAATACATTTTTACATTTAATAATTCTTGCATGCATTTTTATCATTTTTGCATTTAATCTGCATATGTATAAATGTTATGTACATCTTTCTGCATTATAAACACTTAAGAACATAAAAACATATTTTTCATATCATATTTTATTACCATTTAAGGGTAAAATGTTTGAAATCATTCCCAATTTAAATATATTTTTTATATATGTGTTGTAATTAGCATATTAAAACTGAACTAAGACTAAGAGAGAAACTTTCATCACATCTTTGATGTTTTTCTAATCATCTTTTGTGTTTTTGCTTTAGTTGTTCTTAATCTTAGTTATGTACATAAATAATATGAATATGTATTTAATGATATGTATATTTTTTCTTAAGAAGCGAAATATCAAAAATTTAGTGCAATATACGTATGTTGTGCAATTTTGCTTCTGCTACTAATTTCTCCTAAGAAGAACTATTGTATATTTTTGTCATGCATTATTAATATTAGTCAAAATATGGTATTATGTAAATTGAATTGTCTTCCATCATAGTGTGATATGTGTGTAGCATAGAAGTAATAATTTCCTGTGAATTCCTCTCTGATGCAAATGTTAAAATGCAATTTTTATGCTATTAGAAGATTTTTATCCAAAATTTTAAATTCTTAAGTTTAACATCTAATTTGTTAATCATGTTTTAAGTCCATTTTAAATTTTGCAACTTGTGTTTGTAATTGCCCCTAAATCTACTTTTCTATATGAATATTAATTCCGATTGAGATTTTGAAAAAAATATTTATCAATGCTACAGTCTTAAAATGTCCTCATTTTAAATATACTCAGTATGATAACTAACACAAACCTACGAATTTCAACTTTTTGGCTGTTACCTAAAGTTGAAAATGGTGATATGTTGAATCCAAATTTTCAATCTGTTTACCTCTGTCATCTAGATTTTCTTGCAAATTGCTGTACACAGTAGCCTACAGACTTTTGTGCGCCCCCCTCCCCCTGCAAGATTTATAAGTGTGCCCCTACCCTCTTATTAAACTACAAAAAAAAAAAAAAATTCCCTGTGTTACTCATAGTGCTATTTTCCTATATTGTGTGCCCTTACACCTTTGTGTCCCCCCGCCCCGTGTTGCTGGGGCTGCAGGTGTGCTATATATGCCATTGGCTTTAGATATGTTTCATAATTGTGCGAATTTGTACCGTATGGGATTTTGCAAATGTGTACACATTTTTTTTAACAGAAAAGTATTTAATACACGCAGGCTTGTTGAATTTAGTTATATAATAATGCTTTGGAAACACAGAAATTACGTTGCAAGGAAAATAATACATTTAGGAAGGAATGGGGTGTTTTCAAGACAAAAGGAAAAGTATATTTTTGGTAATTTGGTTTTTTTTCACACAATCTAATTTTATTTTGATAATTTTTTTGTAATATATCATTTGATGAATATCCTGTGAAATTTTTATGATAGTGAATCTGCATGAATTAAAAAGAAAAAAACGTTCATTCTGTTGCACCTCGTGACTATTCACTGCATCATCTAAAACCAAAATTATTTCAATAGTAAAATTTCTACAGGTAAAAAAATTGGTTATCATTTTTTAGGTTTTGACTTAAATTTTAAAATGACGTTCAAAACAGTAATTTGACTTCTAATTGTGCAAAAACTGAAAAATCAACTATAGAAAACAAATAACTTTTTTACCTGCTGAAATCTATTAACTAATGAAATATTTTTGGTTTTAAATGATCCAGTGATGAAGTATGAGGGGCATGAGCACCACAGTAAAACATTTTTGTTGTGTTGAGATGTCCTCGGAGAGACTCTGTCAATGGCCCATTTCTTAAAAAAAGTAATGAAATTTTCACAGCATATTCTTCATGTGTTACTTTTTTCTCTAGTAATTAGGGTAGACCAACAAGTGATAATACATTAAAGCGCAATTTCTGAGAAAAAATTAAAAAATGTCTAATAATATGAACCCTATGTTAATGTGAATCACAGCTTCAAATCTGTTGTAATATGGACATAAAAAATGTATGGCTGAAATATATGTGCCATGCAAAATGAAATCTCATTATGCATTTTAAGCATCAAGTGGGTTATTGAATTACGTTGACCATTTTTATCCAGTTGACATATTTTACTGTAAGTATATTTACATTTTAACTTAATTATTTTATTGTCAGTTTTAAGATTCATTAATTATGGTTTCCCATAGGAAATAACAGTACTTTTTGTGCTGAAATTAAAAACCTCTCTGTACATTGCTAAGAAGCACAGAAATTGAAAACTGTTGCATACATTTGTTTTGGGAGTTCAGGTTTTTTTAATGCAGAAGATGTGGACTGCTGGATAGAGGTTCTTTTGTCAGATGTTCTTTCATCCAAAACCCCTGATCTATGTTGATATTTTACTAACGGATGAGTGTAGTGGTTATAAAGCTGATCTTTTGTGACCAAGGCGCAGATTCGAACCTGGTTCCAGTCGGACTATTTTCAAGATACAAAAATCGACAGAGCCAATGTCGTATGATTTATTCGGAATGCAAAAGATCCCTCGAGTACTCGTTTAGCTTGAAGAAATCTTAGAGCAAAATTAAATTCTTAGTGCAGTTCCACCCTGGATAGAGCTCAGGTGCCTTCATCTAGTGGAGAAACGGGTCGTCAAAATTCTCGTAATGATATCAACCAATGATAGTATTACATGAAAGAATGAATACTAGTTTCACATTAGATAAACCCCAGGTGCCCCATCTAGTGAAGAAACTGGGCACCAAAATTCTCGTAATGACATCCACCAATAATAGTGCTACATGAAAGAATGGATGCTATACTGGGAGATCGCACTAGGTCTGCAAAAAGTAATGCCTCTATCACAGCCCCATTAGAAAAAAAATATTGAAAAGGGATTCGTTCCTAGTTCCAAAGCAGATGTATGCAATAATTTTTATTTATTTTTTTGTCAAAAAAGTTATTCATACCTATTAATGACTCTCTGTCATTTGCATTATGTTGCTAACATGAGCATTTAAAGCTATCATTCTAAACTTCACTCATTCATCAAGAGGATGATTAATTTTCCAGAAAATGCTGGGACACCTAGTTCTTTAAGAACAATCATCTTTCTAACGCCATGTTTTGTTGAATTTTAATACAACTTCTAAGAAACAATTTGTGTAGGGCCAAAAAATGTTTCCTGGCTTCTATAATTTGTATGCTGTGAATAATTATGGTCAACTGTTTTTCTGGTATGCTTAAAATTTTCCCTTGTAGCAATATTTTTGTTGAGTCAACAGCTTTGCAAACAATTGACTAAAATATTTCACTTTTTCCATCTTCAGCTTAACTTTTGTGTACTTAACTTTTATTTCTGATGCATATTCATTGACCATGACTTGTTATTTATAAATTTTCACTGTAATATTAAGTTAAAAGTAAGATTTTTAATTTTTATTCTCATCATTCTATTATTTCTTTTTACTAGTTATTAAACTGAGATTTAAAATTTATCCTGACAAGTTCAAACTAATCTTTCTTTTAAGCTTTTGTCACTTAATATTCGAGACATATTTCCCTACGTATTCTAAAGTTTCAGGTCATGGTGCTAGTATTGGACAATTATTCAGAGACAATAATGTAATCAGTATTAATGTACTTGTAAATGAACATCTATGTGATAACTAATAAATTTATTGTCCTTTAGTTTGGTTTTCTCATTGATCTTGAATGTTTAGAAAATAACTTTGAGGGACACCTATTTTTTTTTTAATGAATCTTCTTTTTTTCTTTCTTTTTTTGCTACTCAGAACGTTACATTAGAGGGATTGGAAAATGTTTTTTTTTTCAAACAAATCATTTGTTAAAAGTTTTTACTTTAATTAACGATGTAATTATCCTCGTTATCAAGGGCCTTTTGCAATCTAGTCCTAAATTTTTAACCTCGGATAGATATTAAAAAATTGTTTTTTGGAGCAAAATATCTTGAAATGGCATTTTGGATATGAGCCAAATTTTCAAATCTTTTTTTTTCATATATAGATCTCAATGAAGGGAAATGGTGCAATGTCAGATGAGTATTATGGGGGAAGCAGTCAGATTTCCTTTTCTTGCGATCGCTAAAATACTTTCTATTGCACAAAAACTTGAAAATTGGGCTTGTGTCCAAGATGCCATTTCAAGATATTTTGCTCCCACAATTTTTTTTTTTTTTTTTTGGTTTATTATACAGGATTTAAAATTTCCTACTAGATGGCAAAAGGCCACTTGATAACTCTTTGATTTAAAATAAGAACTTTTAACTACTGATTTGTTTGAAAAAAAATCTGGTATGGACCCCACACTACTTACTTTTACGTGTAAATTTCATAGTAGTTGCCTTAAGTGTTAAAAAAAGTGCTTGGAGTGAGCAAGGTAACAATTCAAATATTTACTCCCCTAATCTGCCACGAAATAATGCAAAAAATATTTTACAATGGTTAATTTTCTAAATATTGCTGGTTTTAAGATCATTCAGTGAATTTTTCGCAAAATATCGCCAATAGCGCCAAGTTGAACCCAAATTCAAAAAATAATTTTTTTGTCAAATTTGTCGCCAACTTGGCGATATGTCGCCAAGTTGGCTTCAAACACTTGGCGACCAAAAGCTTGGCGACATATCGCCAAGTGGTCGCGCTAATTCATATCACTTGAGTCTGCATTGAAATTAACACTGATTTACCCCCAAAAAGGGGTAAAACACCCCCTTGGGAACATTCGAATGCAACCACAAGGGGAGGTGCACAACTAGACCATCCTCAGAGCCTACATACCAAGCTAGAAGCTTCTACCGCATATAGTTTTTGAGTTATGCGACCCACATACATACATACATCCGCACACACGTCCATACAGACGTCACGAGAAAACTCGTCGTAATTAACTCGGGGGTGGTTGAAAAAGATTTTTCGGCGGCTTATATGTTGGTAGGTACATATGCACGTGCTGACAGGTCGAAAAAACTACTGAACATTCATTCGGGGGTGAGCAAAATCAAAATTTAGACTCAAATTTCAGTGATTTTTACTTCCTTTTACGTAGTAAAGGAAGTATTGTGATCGCGAAAAAAAAATCACTCAAATTTGAGTCTAAATTTTGATTTTGCTCACCCCCGAATGAATGTTCAGTAGTTTTTTCGACCTGTCAGCACGTGCATGTGTACCTACCAACATATAAGCAGCCGAAAAATCCTTTTCAACCACCCCCGAGTTAATTACGACGAGTTTTCTCGTGACGTCAGTATGTACGTGTGTGCGTATGTGGGTCGCATAACTCAAAAACTAAATGCCATAGAAGCTTCTAGCTTGGTATGTAGGCTCTGAAGATGGTCTAGTTGTGCACCTCCCCTTGTGGTTGCATTTGAATGTTCCCAAGGGGGTGTTTTTCCCCTTTTTTGGGGTAAATCAGTGTTAATTTCAATGCAGACTCAAGTGATATGAATTGGCGCGACCACTTGGCGATATGTCGCCAAGCTTTTGGTCGTCAAGTGTTTGACGCCAACTTGGCGACAAATCACCAAGTTGGCGACAAATTTGGCGAAAAAAATATTTTTTGAATTTGAGTTCAATTTGGCGCTATTGGCGATATTTCGTGAAAAATCCACTGAATGATGTTAAAATCGGCGATATTTAGAAAATGAATCATTGTAATACATTTGTTTTCATTGTTTCGTGGCAAACTAGGGGTGTAAATGTTCAAATTGCTATCTTGCTCACTCCTAGCACTATTTTAACACTAAGGCATTTACAAAGAAATTTACACGTAAAAGGAAGTAGTGTGGGATCCATACCAGATTTTTTTTTTTGCGATCACAATACTTCCTTTACTACGTAAAAGGAAGTAAAAACGACATTACTTTCCAGTCCCCTTAATATTACCAAGAACCCATAAGATAGCATAATAATGAAAAATCTAAATAACTAGGAATCAAAAGATCATAGTAAAAGATATTTTTCGATTCATAGATTATTTGTCTTCATATGTCCGTTATCACAATATGAGTTCTTAAAATATGCCAAAATTTTAAGAAAAATGGCCAAATGTAGCAAGTGCCGGCGAATAATGGGAGACATCTTTCACATGCTTTGCAAATGGATGCCCCGCTACATGATGGTGGTGTAATGTTGTTGTATTTTCTCGCCAAGTCCTGAAATTTGGCTCTTTTCTTGAATTCTAGCAGACCTTAAGATATTATATATCTATACCGGGGGGGGGGGAGGCAAAAAGTTTTTGCATGAAAAAAAATACACTCTATAACAAAATAATTAACCGCACTCTCAATGGGACAACTCCTTGGTGCGTCGATTTTTTTTATTATTATTATAGAGTGCATCGCAATGTAATCTTTTGATAACGACCTATTCAATTTTTATTATTATTTGCTTATTATTTCACCACTCATGTGTTTCCCTGGTTAGTGTTTGCGGTTTACTTGAGATATTGCAGAATTTCAAAATCATTAAAAAAGTTACAAAGAGCAAATCAAGTTACTTTGAAATTTTGATGATTTTTGAAAAAGTGGGGGAAATTTTATCCATTAAAAATTCACAACTGCTATGTACTTACTTTTTCTGTTCTCTCATACTGCGGTTTTTTTTTTTTTGCCGAGATTCTGCAAAATTCGTTCAATTATCTTGAATTTGACTTTTTTTTTTCCAAACATATAGTACTATTTATGATAGGGTAGTTTTCGATTTTTCAATTTTATTTTTATCTGATAGAGTAACATGTGTGAACATCATCGGTGAAAAAAATTTTTGCGATACGATAAGTAGTTTTTTTTTAAATAATTTTTAAAGTTCAAGAAAATGTGACGTCACAGGGCAGCGGAAGAAACGTCATCAGTACTTCCGCCGCGCCTCAGCCGACGAGGAGAAACGAGGATCGCTCGTCCTCTCGAAAATAGGCAAAAACCATCATTGATGTCACTTGAGGGAGATTGTTGGACTGTCCTTTGACGTATACTGTCTCCATCATGCATCAAAAGGATTATTAAATATCTAAAAATTAAAAATACCTACGCTCTCAAAATGTCCGTAGCGATAACACGGGTCCGTCGCGGAGGGCTGGGGCATGATGCCCGCTGACGTAACACGTGACGTAGCAGAAAAGCGCTCTTTTGCGCGTCGGATTTTTAAAAATTCATTAAAAATCAATCGTTGCGTTTTAAAATACGGCAGTGGTGAATTTTGGAGTTTTGAGGGTCAAGTAACAATATTTAATGATCAAAATGGGGATTTTTAATAGGTCACAACTACCCTATTGTTTTAAAATGAAAAATTAAAAAAATTCAACACTTGAAATTGACTTATGATTTGCAAATTGGTTGGTATAAAAGTAAATGCACAAACCAAAATCGCTGATATTCGATATCTTTCACGATAATTACATTAGCAATAAAATCTGTGTATGGGTCACAGATTTTAACAATTGTGTATCAACACAGATGTGTCTTAAACAATGTTCTTGTGTTTTACAATAAATCTGTCTCCAACAATAGTTCCTTTAGTCCCATAAAAAATTTCATTCAACTAATGTATTTGCACATCTAGCAGTGTAGGGTGAAGCGCCATCCTCTCTTGATGTTTTTTTTTTTTTTTTGTTCGTGAAAATCAATTATTTTAAAAAAATCGCCTTCAAAAAACATCGAAGTATTAAAAAGCAAAAAAAAAAAAAATAATAATAATTTCATTTACATACAAGTCATTCCACGTCAACAGGACCAGTTTTTCAAATTGTCCCACTCGATCATCTCCGATTTGGATTAGATTTTACATAGGTGTAAACATACCTATGAAACTAACCTGTGCAAATTTTTAACTTCCAAGATCCAAATCTGGAGGATCTAGGACCCCGCAAAAAATGTGACCCGAAATGGCGGCTCAGTTTCGCGAAACGAATTACAACGTTTAGGCTAAAGTTGCAGAAAAATTTTATTGCGCTAGAAGCCTAAAATTTTTAGAACTTTAAGTTCTTTTGGTTTTTAATAAGGTCTAGTATTTTTTGTTAGCTTGAGCTTAGTAAATTTTGTGTAGCACACATGTAAACTTGCGAAAAAACGCGGTGCGCAATTTTTTTTCTGGATTTTAGGTTGTCATAAATTTTTAACAACAACGATTTAAAACTTCTTACTTTGTAGTTAGTCAAACTATTTGTTTTTAACGGGTTACAGCTGCAAAGCTTAAAAATTGATTTTGCAAAAGATATTGCCGTCCAAAGTGTCTTTAAAATCATTTTGATGAAAAGTCGCCTGTTTTAAATTCACTACATCTCAGGTTTGTCACCTTTCACCATTTTTTCGTTGGCACCATTAGAAAGAACATATTTTTTCCTGTCGAAATGAGTTTTTTTTTTTTTTTCGATGGTGTTCTTTCGAATAAAGATGAAAAAATTATCATGAAATGCTGTCTGTTAGGAAGAATTAGCATAATTAGACTAAAACTACAGGAAATTTTATCACACTGGAAGCCTAGTATTTTTGGAGTTTAAAGTACTTTTGGCTGTCAATACTCTCCAGTATTTTTTGTGGGATTGAGCTTACTAAATTTTGTGTAGCACGCATGTTAACTTGCGAAAAAACGCGTTTGGCAATCTTTTTCTTAGACTCATAAATTTTTAAGCAAACAAATTCAAAGGTTCATATTTCGTAGTTCTGTTGTCCAAATACTTGGTTTCCATTTTTACAGCTGCAGAGCTTAAATATTGATTTTGTAAAACATATTGTCGTCCCAAGTGCCTATCAAAATCATTTTAATGAAAAATCGCCTGTTTTCAACTCACTATATCTCAGGTTTGTCCCCTTTCCCCATTTTTTCGTTGCCACCATTAGAAAGAACATATTTTTTCCTATCGAAACGAGTTTTTTTTTCCATGGTGTTCTTTAAAATAAGGATGAAAAAATTAGCTTGAAACACTGTCAGTTATGAAGAATTGGCATAATTAGGCTTAGAATTGCAGAAAATTTTATTACACTGGAAGCCTAATATTTTTGGGAATATAAAGTACATTTGGTTGTTAATATAAATATTCTGATTGGAAAAAATCTGTTTTTTCTTGTGGTACTAACGAAAAGATGATGGAAGGTGACAAACCTGAGTTACTATTTTTCAAACAGGAATTGCCAATAATTTTTATGCATGCTACGCAAAAGCTAATGATCTTGAATTCACATAATTATTAGAATCTATTAACAACTAAATATACTTTAAGTTGCTAAAAATTCAGATTTCTATTATATTAAAATTTTCTGCAATCTTAGCCTAATTATGCTAATTCTTCACAACTGACAACACTTTAAGCTAATTTTTTCATCCTTATTCGAAAGAACACCACCGAAAAAAAAACTCATTTGGATAGGAAAAAAATTGTTCTTTCTAATGGTGCCAACAAAAAAAAGTAAAAGGTGATAAACCTGAGATTTAGAAAGTAAAAACAGGGCGATTTTTCATTAAAATGATTTTGATAGACACTTAGGACGACAATATCTTTTACAAAATCAATATTTAAGCGCTGTATCTGTAAAACATTAAAACCAAGTATTTGGATAATAGAACTACGAAATGTTAACCTTTGAATTTGTTTGGTAAAAAATTTATGAATCCAGGAAAAAGCTTGCCCACCGCGTTTTTTCGCAACTTACCATGCGTGCTACACAAAATTTAATAAGCTCAATTTCACAAAAAAATACTGTAGAGTATTGACAACCAAAAATACTTTAAACTCCAAAAATACTAGGCTTCCAGTGTGATAAAATTTTTTGCAGTCTTAGCCTAATTATGCCAATTCTTCATAACAGACAGTATTTCAAGCTATTTTTTTCATCCTTATTCGAAAGAACAACCGTAGAAAAAAAAACTCATTTCGATAGGAAAAAAAATTTGTTCTTTCTAATGGTGCCAACGAAAAAACGGTGGAAGATGACAAACCTGAGATATAATGAGTTGAAAATACGCGATTTTTCATAAAAATGATTTTGATAGACACTTTGGACGACAATATCTTTTACAAAATCAATTTTTAAGCTTTGCAGCTGCAATCCGTTAAAAACAAATACTTTGACAAAAGAACTACCAAGTAAGAACTTTTAAATCGTTATTGCTGAAAATTTATGACAACCTAAATTCCAGGAAAAAAATTACACACCGCGTTTTTTCGCAAGTCTACATGTGTGCTACACAAAATCTATTATGCTCAATCTGACAAAAAATACTAGACCTTATTGACAACCAAAAGTACTTTAAGTTCTAAAACGTTTAGGCTTCCAGAGCGTAATAGAATTTTCTGCAACTTTAGCCTAAACAGTGCAATTCCTTTCGCGAAACTGAGCCGCCATTTCGGGTTACATTTTTTGCGGTGTCCTAGATCCTCCAGCTTAGATCTTGGAAACTAAAAATTTGCACAGGTTAGTTTCATAGGTATGTCTACACCTCTGTAAAATTTAATCCGAATCTCATACGATTTCCTACCCAAACCTATAAATCAACTTTTTTTTTTTTTTACAATTCCAGTACAAAAATTAGCGAAACGAAACTCCCACTTATAAAATAACCACAAATTTTAATTACTAATCAATAAACTATTTTAGTACCCAACTAATCATATACGGTTTACTTTTAATCCCTCTTTGAAGTCGGTGCCTTCTGTAGACTACTACCTTACCTATCTAGGTTTAGGGGGGTAGGACTAGGTTTGGTTTTTGACTTAATTTCGTGTTTAATTACATTAGTGTTCAGTTAAGGATTTAGTGGGTAGTCAGGTAGCGAAATGAGAAATCTTCTCTTATCTAGGGGCCTTTCTTATGGAGTCTATCGTCTCGCCTCTAGTGAGCGTTTAAGGGATGGCACAATACCATAAAAATTCAACATGATCAGCAATTCATTATGGAGCAATTATGATGTCCGTTTTTGAGCCGAAGACAGGGTACATTTTTCAGTTTTACTCATAGCAATGCATCCCCCCCTCCCCGAAAAAAAAAACAGGCATCAATTTTGAATGAGTTGTTTAAAACACTTCACAAAACATACTTTACACATTAACCAAAAGAGAGCTTTAAAGGAACAGTAAAATAAAAACACTACAAAGATTCTAGTAAAATTAGAAAAGTCAAATACTGTCGGTTCCGGGATATTTTATTTGTATAAGCGGGGTGTTCGTTTATCCGTTACCCGATTAAACGGGGCCGACAGTAAGTACAAAAGTAAAACTTTATTTGGGGCCCTATTCCAAACAGGGACGTAGCAAGGTCAAAAAACAAAAACAGATTTTTGGGGTATATTATATTAGTGAATCATTATTTAAATCTAAGCAAATTAGCAATATGAACTAAATCTTGAAATATTCAGTAACCTAAAGTTACTCCAAGAGGTTTAAGTGACGTGGAGAAAAGTATAAAATATTCATTCAGAAGTAGGAGTAACGGACGCCCCCTCCCCTCCAAAATTCAAAATTATGCTTTTAAAAATGCAGTTTTACTTTCTTTGGTATCGATAGGTCTAAAGCAGTGCTTCCCAACCCGAGAGCGATTGTCTCCAAAGGATCGATTAGGCTCCTCAGTGGGCAATGAATTCATGAGGGGCGATGAGTGCTGACGAGACAAAATAATAATAATACAGTGAACTCTCACTTATACGCTGGTCCCAGCACATTCCATAGCAAAATAATGATAGTATTATTCGTTTATGCGTCACTCTATAGATAAATATTTCACTTATGCGCCGAATTTTCCCTAAAATTAAAAAAAATATATTTATTTTCTTTAAGAAATAAGCATTTTTCTTCACTTTCCTCTTTAATCTTTCACCTTTATTGCTCACGGAAAGCATTTTTTCCGCATGAACTAGAGTTTGGAGAGGGACAATTATCTATTATGCATCGTTTTAGAGGGAACTGCTTGTAATTAGGTATGCTACAATTTTTGTTTTCTCTTTATCATTGTAGTTACGTTACAGTAATTGCCAAACCGTACTAATATGCCCCTTTTGTATAAAAACTTCTTATTCATTCTCTCATTAGAACCTATGTTGCGTTTTAGTCCTGTAAATAGGCTTCTTCGCTTATACGTCTCTCTCACTTACGCGCCTTTTTCTATTGGTCCCTTGGGCCGGCGCATAAGTGAGAGTTCACTGTAATAAGCCATCGAAATTGAGAGCACATTATTTTTCGAAATAAACTTATCCAATTTCCACTCCGTCCAACGCCTAGGTACGCACGCGCCACTGTGATGAAGTAGCATATTTTACTTCTTAGTTGTGGTTCTCAAGGGCCTCCTCATTAATTAATATTTCTGTATTCTTGACGATTCATCATATCAGAGGCATAAAAAAAGCCAACATTTAGCCCCAAGATGGCGGACAATTCCTTATGCCGCTATCATTAAGAAATATACAAAGGGCTTTATTTCAGACGACTTTATACATAATTTAATTAGCCAATTAGAAAATAGTGTGTCGTCCACATCATATTTTTTATCTTTTGGGGAAAGTATCATTTTTTCAGAATGAAATGTTTATTTTCGTAAGAAATATGTGTTCGTGTGAAGAAAGAAAAATAATGTACGAAATCAATCTACAACGGAGTTGATTTAAAAATAATAGCAGTTTAATTGTGAAAATTTCAAGGGAAAAAGAGAGGGGGTTCAAACGCCAATATGCTCGATTCATCATTTAAAATCGATGCTTGATCAGCATGTAATCCATGCTTTCAAAATAATGAGCGAAAAAGCAATTTGATTTATTGTGTTCAGAAATATCGATCCGTTTTGAATTTTAGCGTAAACAGTAATTTTGCAGATTAATATCCAAATATTGGCAGAAACGGGAAACTGACAGCTCTTGAAGTCAATCTTATAAACTTTATACCATAACTTCGACATAACGAAAGCGACAAAAGAAAAAACTATTATATGAATTAGTATTATTATTATTCACACCCAAGTCTCACTGCAGTATTTATATTTAACAAAATTCTCGCATTAAGAAATTGATGATAAAGGAAGAGGATGTGTCATTATCTGGTAATGATTGAAGCAAAATTGCATTAAACAGTTTTTGGTGTTGATTTCTGCAACCTGTACTTGTCCTTCGTCAGCAAATCGAATTTAGTGTACAATATACGGCATGGAAAGTACTTTACTGAAAAATTGTGAATATATTCAAAAAATGTTTACAGCTGTGGGAATAATGACAAATGACTGTTTTTCCGCACAAAAAGCGTGTCTTTACAGATTTCTTACCAAGTCATATGTGATTGTGATGAACGGATCAATGATATGTTACATTTTTGCTATAATCTATGATGCTAGCGTAACTGAGGTTGCGACATCCAGGGGTAACTATGCGTGGTCAACTTATAATGTATTAAGCCTATGCTTATGGTATGTTCTTTATAATAGAAGAAAAAAAATTGGTTTTGTCTTTTCTTGCTTAAAAAGCATAGCTGTCAAATATCATAGCTACCTGTTACAAAAGCAACCACGTCTAAAGTGGATTCATATTCTGTCATGCTGGTTAGTCCCCGTTATGAGTGCAATTCTTCATCTGATATATCTAATTATACGAGACACGGAGGCTGACGCGTATTCGTTAAATTATGTTTTTGGAGAATTTCCCTGCATTGAAATTTTACTCGCCTACAGAATTATTTCGCATTTTATTTCCCTGTACTTCATACCAAACCTGCTTGTAGTTTTAAACATAAATGTGTTCAATATGCTCTGTGCGATATTGGAGAGCAATGAAGACACCTTATTTGAGTTGATAAACAGCAATACCACTGTGCCTCGTCTGCGCAAGGTTTTCCACGACGTACTGGAGCTGAAATCTCTTATGGAGGATGCTTTGGGGTCGCCATTGCTGTTGCTCACAGCTTTCAATTTTTTTGGCGCAATCACTGGTTTGTTTACTGCTCTTGGGTACATCCATATACATTATGGCGCTTTGGAGAATTTTACCCTTTTGTTTCCTGTATTACACCATTTCGTGTATTTTATTTACATGATACATCAGGTGTCCCAATTGCTTGAATGCGAGCAGGCAGTTAAGAAAAAAATATGCTTCTATTATCAAGAACAGAAAGTTGGTTTCGCTCTGGAAAGAGATCTCATGGAATTTTCAGTTTGTGGCTACTTTTCGTTCACGAAGAGGTTTATCGTTTCAGCTTTAGGAGGAATACTGACTTACACATTACTGCTAATGCAGTTGGAGCCGCTCGACTACAATAACATTTGCCAATCAAATATCCTTTAACCTGTTTTAATAAGAGAAGATAGTAGTTGTGGTTTGAATTAAGTTTTAACATCTTCTGGGATGAACGCTGCCTTTTCTTTAGTTTCTTGAAATATCTGGGGTTTGGGGATTGTCCTGTAAGATTTTCCAACTTATTCATCTCTGTCTGTGTGTTGAACTTTTGCTACATAAAGAGCATGACTTTTTCCCATCTATTTTAAGTAAAAAGAAGTCTCCTGGAGCAAAAATCTTTTTAAATCTGCAACTTTCTGTCGTTTTAAGATCTAGTTACTCACGAGAAGGGATAAACAGTAATAAATCCTTGTCATTGTCTTTACTAGAAGAATTGGGGTTAGAATGTTGATTTTTCCAACAGTTTCCTTTAAATAAGTTTGAATTGGAACAACAGAACAAAGTGTTCCAGATCACCCAGCAAATCCTTATCCTATGACATTATGAAGAATTTTTCATTTTTATGCCACAATTTAAATATGTTGTCTCTTCTAATGTGATACTCTGTTGCGCAGATATATGCAAAATTGAAAAATACTATTCTTGGATTTGAAATAGAAAGGGGTCTGTACTTACATACAAAGTTTTGCAGACTATGAAAACTTGATGTTTTTTAGTGTCCCGCTTGCAACCTTGCACAGAAGCCAATAGTGTTGCCAGAATGACAAAAAAAAAAATTCCTATATGTCATGATATCAGCTTTTTTTAAAAAAAAATAACTGCCAAAAATACCCGACGGTATATTTATGAAGAATTTATTTGCTTGATCAAGGGGACGTTTTGTTCGAATCACCCCGCTGTTCCTATACACCCCATTTTACGGTAACTAAAAATAAGATAATATAAATGAATAAAAAAATCATTTAAAAAGTGAAACTTTTTATGGGGGGCTTAGATCTGCAATCTTCTAGTGTAACAGAAGTGACGTAGAGTGTATTTTTAATTGTTGCCAAAGACAATGAAAAAAAATAGTAGTTATGAAGTTAAAATACTTCTGCTTTTTAACCGTAACTTAAAACAATGAAAAATAATAGTAATTATAAAATTATATATATTTTTGGCAATAAATTAAAAAAGTTAATTTCTAGGCAATTCCTAAGCAAGCCTATATTTGGGGATTTTAAGCATTTTAAACTTTTGAACAAATACAGGTTTTTTAAAGATTTCTCTGATTTAGTCAAATCATTGGTTTAGAAGCGTTACTTTACACATAATTCTAAAGTTCAGTTTTCAAATTTTTTGTTCAATTTTACTAACAGCATTAACACAAATTACTGTTTTTTTCATTGATTTGCCAACAATTAAAAAGTGGATTTTCAGGTATTGTTTAATTTTTTCGTAGTATTTTCTTCATTCGCTGAAAGAACAAGAGCGTATGTACCGTGAGAGAAAATGTGCGGGTAAAGCGACAGCTTAGAAAGTTTTAAAAAAAATTCCATTTGTAAAATATTATTATTCGTATTCGTGTTTTAAAAATAAAAAGCCGTTTACTGAATTTTACGTTTGTCTCTTTATTCTTAAGTTTTATCTCAACCAAATTTTTTGAAATACTTCAATCGTTCTTTTTTTTCTTCTTTTGTTGTCTCGCGGCACTATAGAAAAATTGTTGCCAACATAATTTATCCAAAACTTAAATTCATAAAACTTTTAAGGCCAACACATTTCTTCTCATTCCTACTATTTGTAATTAAGGGGTAGCTTTACCTATGAGATATCAAATGCGTGTGTCATTCTATACTCTCTTAGATACACCCTTCGCTATGTCCAAACCTTTTTATTCCACGTGTTCCTTGCTTTCAGATCGATTGCTTAACCTATTACTCACCATTTACCTACTATTTCGAACGCCGCCATGTCCATAACAATAAAACTACATCAGAGCGCATGGACGCATCACGCTATGGGAACCCGATATAAAGGGGGAGGGGGCTATAACTATTATATGAGGTTGGGGGCGGATTGTGAGTCAGAAGCGCTTCAGCACAAACACAGCTGCCTCCTGAAATGAAATTTCATGCTCCCTGCACTTTGGTCCACTCATTTGTGCACTCGGATCTTTTTGTGACTCGCGCAAAAGATTGCTTTAGGCCCCAACAGTATTAATATTAATTTTTCTTATGAAATAATATTTTCCTTTTGTTTATTGCAGAAAAGACAACTGACAACCAACATTTACCCTTAATTCACGATACGTACAGCCATTTCCAGCAAATATAGAATTGATGAATGATAAAGTTTGCACTGAAAATTTAGGACTTTTTTGCTATTTTTAGGAGACAAGGTTGAAAACAAAATTCCTAAAACCGATTGACCCTAAATGGCCCCTGATTATATCCTATTGCGATCATTCCTTGTCAAATAAACCAAATGAAAAAAAAATGTTCTGAAACACCTTAGATTTTCATAGCACTTGCAGATATCTTACTCTTTCACATCATATTTAAAATTTAAAAAAATATCATTTATAACTGGTGGGTATAGTGAGTATTTAGGATTCGTTAAAACGCACTAATTTTACTTGCTTGAAATGCAGAAGTTACAATAGTTACAAAAGAACTTTAAGCAAAAGCTACATTAAAATGCATTATTTGCTGTAACTACTGATATCTTCATGGTTAAACTCTGAAATGTTTTGGATGCATTCATTAAGATACACTAAAAATCACACCTTTTTTTTTTTACTTATCGGATTACATCATTTCAAAACTTTTGAATTTAAATTCATTTAATTTTGTGTAAAGAAAAAAATGTTTCTCTGAAAATTATTTAAGTTACATTAAAGTGAATGTAATTGTCTTTAAAACGCGCTATTATACAACTATGTATAGCGTCCATATAAGTTAAGTTCAACATTTTAAAACACAGCAAGTAAAAAAAGTGCTTTTTAATGAACTTCAAAAGCTAATTATTCATCAATTATGAAGGATAGATTTTTTAAAAACAATTATATCTAAATTAAAGATGACAAAGAGTAAGATTTCTGAAAGATTCATGAAAGTCAGAGAAAGTTGAGTACTTTGTTGATTTCACATAGAATGCGCCCATTCCCTTAATTAAAAAAATCCTATTAATGAATTGAAGGGTTTGGAGGATAAAGGGGCTATGTTGCATTAAAAAAAAATAAAAATCCCGACAATGGTAAGCAATGGATGCAGGAAAGCACATAAAACTTGGTACGTCAAAAAGTAGATGTCATTAGACCATTTTCATACTCACACTAACGACAAAACTAGAAAACAAAAGAACTGCAACAAGAAAACTTTGAACTTAAATTACTCGCAATTTCTGTTTTGTCACACAACCCCTTCGTCTCCCAAGCCCTTCAATTGTTTGTTAAAATTGTCGAAATCTTCATAACATCAGTCATTAATATAAGTCGTGTTATGATAGTTATTGGGTTTAAAAATTCAAGAACGGACTAAAAATTTTGAGTAACCTTTTGGAATTTTGTGGGAGGGGAGGGGCAGAAAGATGAATTTCCCAGACGTTTGAAGTTAAAGAGTGCTTTTTTTATTAACAACTATGCGCACACATATCCTTTCGTACGCACACACCCGCACATCATCATCATCATCGCTCGAGTTAAAACTTAAATTTCAAAATCCTAAAAATTAATCAATTTCCTTATATCCTTTCATCCTTTGAATTTTCTTTAACGTTTCATTACGAACTCGAACCAAGCAGTTATCAAAGGGTTCATTGACTTATTCTTTTTATGAAAAGATTTATTTTGTTGATTAAAAGACAAAATGCTTAGTTGAATCTTAAGATTTACGTTTTGAATATTATTTTCATGCCATGCAATATGAATCTATGCAATTTTAAGACTTGTTATTCAAGCTATTAGTAGTTCATGAGGTGTTATGCCGACGAATCAGTTGAAATCTTTAAATGTTCATCTATGCTAAAAATCAGGATATCAAAATCATAAAATGCAATCTTCGTGAGGTACTTCAAGCTTTCTACAGGAAGAACAGTAAGAGTTTGTAATCTATCACGAAGCAAGTTTCTCGGTAATTTGATTAATGTGAAATACATGTTCCAAAAAATGATAATCTGTCTGTAATAATTCAATTTAAAAATTAGAGAAAGAAAGAGGGAGTAGAAGAAGAAGGCGTGTGAATCATGAAGAAATGTTAAAACAAGGTCTGACAACAATTTAGTGTTTCGATATGATTGTGTTGAGTAGTAAAAAGTACGAAAGAACTTATGGAAGAAAAAGTGGTTTTGAAATATTACGTAGTTCTGGTAAAGGTTATGACTTTTTTTTTTGAAAGAAAAATTGCAAATCGAAGCATGCATTGAAAATTTTATGTCCCGTATTTTACTGTGTATGTATAATCATATCTTGCGATTGTTAAGCGTTTTCCAGCATAAGTATATTCATTTGATTGAAATCCTTATCTAACTAAAATCAAGGGTTAGAGTTTTTGAAAAAGGAATTGATATAATGAGCAAAAAATGTAATTATCTTGATTAATAAATATGAATACGAGATTATACTTCTTCGTTGAATTTTTGTAGTTTGTAGTTTTTTTATAAGAAAGTAAAAAACTGAAGCTGCTATGGTGAAAAAAAAAAAAAAAAAAAAATCGTGACGTTTTTGAAATCTTAATTATAGTTCTGTTTCCATCTTGCAATTTACTTATATTTTATTTATTTAGATAATAGGTTTTTTTCCCTTTCTTTTTATGTGTTTTAATATTTTAATTGTATTTGTTCGCGAAATAAAGTTTCTTTCTAGGATTTAATTTCAGAAAAGACAAATAATTAAACTCTACATATCTAAGAATAATTCAATTACACTGGCAAATTTTAGAATTCTGTTCTTAAACATATCACCGGTCAAGTAATTAAGGCAACTCGCCCAAAATGTTTGAAAAAAGAAATCCGTGACCGTATTATTTTGCAAATATTCGTAATTAAATTCCCGCTAAAGAAACAATTTGTAGGAAAAATCACTTTTCCTTTGAAAAAAAAATCTGGTATGGACCCCACACTACTTCCTTTTACGTGTAAATTTCTTAGTAGTTGCCTTAAGTGTTAAAAAAGTGCTTGGAGTGAGCAAGGTAACAATTCAAATATTTACTCCCCTAATCTGCCACGAAACAATGCAAAAAATATTTACAATGGTTAATTTTCTAAATATTGCTGATTTTAATATCATTCAGTGAATTTTTCGCAAAATATCGCCAATAGCGCCAAGTTGAACCCAAACTCAAAAAATAATATTTTTCGCCAAATTTGTCGCCAACTTGGCGTCAAACACTTGGCGACCAAAAGCTTGGCGACATATCGCCAAGTGGTCGCGCCAATTCATATCACTTGAGTCTGCATTGAAATTAACACTGATTTGCCCCAAAAAAGGGGTAAAACACCCCCTCGGAAACATTCAAATGCAACCACAAGGGGAGGTGCACAACTAGACCATCCTCAGAGCCTACATACCAAGCTAGAAGCTTCTACGGCATATAGTTTTTGAGTTATGCGACCCACATACATACATACGCACACACGTACATACAGACGTCACGAGAAAACTCGTCGTAATTAACTCGGGGGTGGGTGAAAAAAAATTTTCGGCTGCTTATATGTTGGTAGGTACATATGCACGTGCTGACAGGTCAAAAAAACTAAGGAATTTTCATTCGGGGGTGAGCAAAATCAAAATTTAGACTCAAATTTGAGTGATTTTTTTTTCGCGATCACAATACTTCCTTTACTACGTAAAAGGAAGTAAAAAAGAATAGAATGCGTTATTTCCGTTCTGACATGAACTAGCCCTAAATTTTGGCCATGACCCATTAACAAAATCGTTTGCAACTCTGTGACCGAAAAAGTTGGCAAACAAATAAAGGATGAAAGAATATTTATAAAACGGTTTAAAATGTCAGGGATATTTTATTTCGTGGCTCTGTAGCGAATAGTCTCATTTCGTATTGAATTCATCTTCAGTAATTGCGGCATTGAACAAGGTTGAATCAAAATTCTCACATTCAGTTAATTGGTTCACCCTAAACTCAGCGGAAATCCCGATTAACTTTGTAGGTCTGTTGAAACGTTTTCAGCAGTTTGCTGACACTCTGTCTGGTAGAATCTTTCTTTTGAATCGATTTATTTAAAAAAATATAGGCTCTTCAAAACTGACTCAACTTCCCAATAAAGCAAAATAGTTTTATAAGTTTAATGTTACAATTCTAGATAATTCGACTCGAGTTATTTAGGGTAAATTTGTGCCATGTCAGTGAACTTTACACCGCTTCATATTTTTTAATAGAATATTGTTTCAAAAGAAACTATAAAAGCTCTAGTACTGCACTCTGCTGGCGAGGTTAGGCCAGTTTTCTGCTTTCTATTTTACAAAATAAGCTGGCAACACTGTGCACGGAATCTAATAAATGCCGAAGTTATACTTTTTGAACAGTGTTCTTGATTGCTGATAAGTATCTTGTAATGTTATGAAATAAAAATTGAGACTTTTTAAAACACTTGAGAAATGTTATTTTTTTGATTCAAAGTTTCAACACTTTTATTTAAATAAAATATTTTACATGAAATTTTTAGCACGAGTCAAAGTTATCATAACTGGCAGGGTAACATTTAGAGCCGGGTTATTTATTCAATTGGAATGGTTTTCGTGGTTATCAGCTCTTAATTTTGGATAACTATGCAGTTAAATTTGCTTATAACGAGCCTTTATTTAACGAATGTTCGGATTTAGTGAGGAAATCAGAAATATTTGGTTGGTACAATGTCATTATTTAAGCAACAATTTTAACAAGCAACACTTCTGTGATTCATACTATTTCTAACTTGGCTTTTATCCTTTCTTGAAAATACTGCTTTAACATTCCGAAGTCAACCAGGATTTAGTGATAAGTCGTAAATTCTGAGAACAAGTGATGAGGGACCTCATTTAGTTTTCTACTTAAGTATTTGAAAAATTGAAGGAATAACACTGTTCACACCAATGTTACACTAGGTGGTATCCTAGAAAGTATCCGGACACTTTCAAAAATTTACATTTTTAGATATAACTCGAGAAATAGGTGATCAATTGTTCTTTAACTTTAGTCATACAAAATATAGGCTTCACCGAACATTTCCAAGTTGAAATTAAATTACCCTTGCATTTGGGGGACGATAAGAAGGGAGGTCGAAAGAATAACTGCTTTTTGACCATAACTCTTTGAAAATAGCTCGGAATAAGCTATGCATTTCAGTAATTAATTAGCATACTATGTATAATTACTGTACAAATTCAAATGTACGTACCACTCTTACTTCCGAAGATATGAAACATTTTTTAAAAAACGGCAATTTTATTTGAAGGGTTTTTGCTCATAACACGCAGAGTTTTTGATCAAACCTTATCAAAACTTCAGGAAAGATGACAAAATACAAGAGAAAGAATATACTAAAACGGTTTTTAAAAATATTAAAAATCCGATGAGATATGAACGTTAAAAGGAAATAATTTTGCACGGCGCATGCGCGAAAGACAGAAATTTATAACTACAAAAATATTGTAGCCTGGTGTATACTGCATCTTATAAAAAAAGTTCCAGTTGAATATCGTAAAAATTGAAAAAGATATCAGCGATCTAGTGAGCTGTAATTCATTCATTTGCAGTCAATTCATAAATGGAGAGGGGTTGTTCACAAATAGTGTGGGGACAATCGAGCATATTTTTCAATGTTAAATTGTATACTGTTTAAAAATTTATATTTGGCATAGAAGTCACATTTCGCCCATTCGGCCAAAAAGACCTTATAAGTAGGTGGCCAAAAGTATACGGAGACCCCCTGAAACGTTGATTTTGAACGATGACGAAATAACCTTTATTTTAAAAATGGCTCTTTGTGGACAGACCCTCACTATGTATGTATTGTCTGCGAATGAATGAAATACAGCTCACTAGACCGCTGATATCTTTTTCAATTTTCATGATATTCAACTGGAACTTTTTTTTTATAAGATGCAGTATATATCAGGCTACAATATTTTTGTAGTTATAAATTTCTGTCGTTCGCGCATGCGCCGTGAATTTTTTTTCCTTTTAACGTTCATATCTCATCGGATTTTTAATATTTTTAAAAACCGTTTTAGTATGTTCTTTCTCTTGTATTTTGTCATCTTTCCTGAAGTTTTGATAAGGTTTGATCAAAAACTCTGCGTGTTATGAGCAAAAACCCTTCAAATAAAATTGCCGTTTTTTAAAAAATGTTTCATATCTTCGGAAGTAAAAGTGGTGCGTTCATTTGAATTTGTATAGTAATTATACATAGTATGCTAATTAATTACTGAAATGCATAGCTTATTCCGAGCTATTTTCAAAGAGTTATGGTCAAAAAGCGGTTATTCTTTCGACCTCCCTTCTTATCGTCCCCCAAATGCAAGGGTAATTTAATTTCAACTTGGAAATGTTCGGTGAAGCCTATATTTTGTATGACTAAAGTTAAAGAACAATTGATCACTTATTTCTCCAGCTATATGTAAAAATGTGAATTTTTGAAAGTGTCCGGATACTTTTGGCCACCTAGTGTATCACTTCGAAGATGTACCTCTGGGGATACTGTAACTCAAATTTAAGGTAATACAGGTGAAGAAATAATGGAAGGGGATTGCGACAAATGTGAAGAATAACCTTAAATTTTCCGATAATCTGAAATATGTAAAAGTAGAAACATTTGATTCAACTTCGTAGCTCAAGGGGCTAAAAAGATACTATGGCCAAAACGTGGAAGGTTGACGCACTTGGCGGCATATTACGTTACTTAAAAATTTATATTGTGCTGTTTGTTATGATGCTACCTAAGCAAACATAACAACATAAACAACGAAGAACAAAATACTTATTGAAAGCTAACGATATCTTTCATTGTCAAAATGTTGTACGTATTTATTTTTTCAAAATATCTGAAATAAATAAACGAATAATTATCACTCTTAGAGTGCAAAACTCCTGGCCCGTTCAGTTTCTATCGTTTGTTTAAGACTTCGTACTCAAAGCAAACACCCCCCCCCCCCCAAAAAAAAAGAAGAAAAATCAGGTATCAAGAAGTTTTTTAGGTTATGAACTTTCGAAACATCTATAAAAAGAAAACTGAAAACTTAATTAAACGTAAATACCTTTTGCTTCGAGAATTTTTTAAACCTTTCGGGTTTTATTTATTTTTTTACAGCAGGGGGTGATGACTTGCAGCGGAATGAAACAAAGACTATACATGCTGTATTGAAAGGATGAAATTAAATTTAGAAGCTGTGTGTTAGCCGCGACTACGAAAAAAAGGGTGGTTCCCATGAACGTTAAGAGAAATTAAATTATTTTTTATGTTTGAAAATGTTGTAGCAAGTTTTTTGAAGTGTTTTTTTTTTTTTTTTTTGAAATTATTACAATTATTTTTTTCACTGTCTAGATTTTGCAAAGGAAAAGGATTTAGAAAAATTCCTTTACACATTTCATTAACTTATTGCACATTAAGAATGTGACACATCATGCTTTCGATAACAAAAACTGTTTTAAGTATTAATGCCCTCAAAATGTTTTGAAAATCTGATGCGCAACCCTCGTTTTACGAACACTCAGACATAAAAATTTCGGTTTGCTAACTCAAAACTCAACTGCCCTGGCTTTGGAAAAATTAAGTGTTTTCATAAAAGTGGGAGTGTTTTTGGCTATCTCCCTTCCAAAAATTTCAAATCACGTGCCTGTCGGTAACATTTCATTTAAATATGCTCGCAATTCGTTAGGCATTGCCGCTAACTTATGGCGATATTGTGTTCGGTGAGCTTTTCCCTTAGTAATTTAAAGTCCCTAACTTTACTTTTTCTTGCCCCGAGTTATTTTGAAATGCCATTTTAGTTAAAATGAAAAAATTATTTCACGTTACGGACTCATGACTCTCAAAAAAATGTGCGCTCAAGACAACTGATGGCCTGTCTGTCATGTTCAAATGCTCCTTTTCTGTTTGCATTCCATTCTTCAAAAGTTTTGACGAGGAAAATCACTCAAAGCTTCAGTCTTCTGTAACGATCTAGTTTTGAACTTCGCAGAACCATAACGAAGAATAGAAATATGTCCAGCTACTTTAAAGAACCATTTAGACATTTTTTACAGGAAAGAGGATGTTTTTTTAATTTAAAAAATAATCTGAATGATACGGTTGTTCGGAATTCTATTCATTAAATGTCACGATTTAAAAAAAATAAGGCTTTAACTATAATATGATATATTTTCGCTGTCCCGTAGTGACGTAACTTAATTTTGAATAATTGAACTTCAATGCTTAATGGAATCAAAAAGTCTTGAAGCATACAGCGGAACAACCACGTAAATGTATTTCGACTTTTGGCTGATAGAGCGTAGTTTGAAGGAACAATGACGTACGTGATTAAGTATTGAAAATTTGGTTTTTAGTAAAAGTAGTAATGCTTAATTCTAAGTTTCTTAATATAAAGGTAAGGAATTTGTGCTATACATACAAATTTGTCATTATTTTCAGACACTTAATTTATTTTCGCAGTTAGTATTTTAAATAAAAGTTTTTTTTCTGTTTTTGGTCTCCTGTGAAATTTGAGTTTTGGAAATTGCGTCGTTATTCTTCAGGAACAGCGATTTTAAGTACACATATTGGTGTTGAAAGAAGTAACCTGGATGCATTCGCTAACATTTCACTAATATCACATCATTGCTTTAAAAAAATAATAATAAAAAAAAGTTTTCGCACATTCATTCATCCCCAGAATCATTCAGATGTTGAACATAATTTCACTTTCAAAGCCAATGTAGGGTCAATCAGGGTAAACAGAAACAAGATTTTAATTTTTTAACTAAAGAGCTTTCATATCCATTTGGAAGAATTAAGAGATATATTTTTGTGCATTGCATTTAAGACTTTACTCCCTAAGAGTAACAGGTTGTGAAGAATTTGATTTTATGACTATTTATTAGCGATTGAAATCCGGTAATGATTCTCCAAAGCACGATGAATCATAAAGGTTCACAAATAATTTGTTTTTATCAGTAATCTTTCCTTAGAAAATCTGGGATATTGAAAGTAAGTGTTGCCGATTTGCGAACTATCCCATACGATTCATCACCTATCCTAGAATAACTGAAATTCAGCTCATTGGATTGCTGACAGCTTTCTGAATATTTAAGATACCCAACTAGAACTTTTTTATGAGTAGCTACTTGTACGAGATTTAATTGTGCAAGTCATAAGATATCTTTCGCGCATGAGCAGTCAAAATTAACTGCTTGTAAAGTTCATATTTCATCAAACTTTCGAAATTTATGTTTCTAATTCAAGTATTATGTTCCTTTGTATGCTGTCAAGTCTTATGAAAGTTTGACGGAAAACTCTAAGTGTTATGAGGATTTTCCTTCAAACGATGAAAGATGGTCAAAAAACCATTATGTCCCTCTTCCCCTTTTTTTGGTCACCTACATGCATGAGTGATTTAATTTTTGTTTTGGGAAATGTCATGTGAAGCCCCCTAATGGAAAAAATGGTCACTTATTTCTCGAGAAATTCCTAAAAATGCGCAATTTTTTTTTAAGTGTCAATGTTTTTATACAGTATATTTCTCATGCAATGAATAAAATGAGTTAAAACAAGTTATTTTGCGCTTGTAGAGATCCCGGAGAAAATAAAGTATAGCTAAACTTTGGAAAACAAGCTTTTTCACAGTGTTGTCTTCAAAGAACAGTGACGCCTACTCTCTCCGAATGTCTTGCTTAGTTTTCATTCACCAAAAACTTACTGTCAAAAATCGCTACAAGTATGATTGTAGATTTGGTTTCCATTTACCTCATGTTCCCATTTATCCCAACTTATCATGTGTGTTTGTCTGCTGCTTTCCTAAAAGACCAATTTTGTCCAACGTGCATGTTTTTTTCCCATTTTTCTTTTTCAAGTATTCAGAAATAGGAGGACATCAAAGTTTACAAAATAATCTTCTTTGAGTAAAATATTTTTTTTCATTGAGAAACATCCTTTTGGTAAAATTAAAAGTGTTGAAAAACATTACGTGAGTAGAATGATAATACATTTTAACGTAATAGCGGGAACAGCAGTTTAAACTTACAGACGGGAGATTATATGGGGGAAAAAATAGCACAAAAAATATTCGACAGAGCACGTAAAATGCAGTGAATGGCACTTTCACTGTTCTGGGGGGATTTAAGGCTGCTATTAAAGCAGGATTTAAACTACTGGGGTGTGATTTCATTTTCTAAACTCACAGCTTTTGTGGGGCTTGCATTAGCATTATTATTTTAATGGGGGTCTGCTTTTTGTATTGAACTTCTTAACTTGAGCTTGGAGTGATTTTAAGCTAATGGTAATGGAAATGCTATCAAATATGGACATTGATAGCGTCCTGAAAACATACCTCGATCAACTTTTGGAGCGAGGACGGCGGCAATTAGAGGCCTGTGGGCTGTATGCAATTCACATTGTGCGCCTATCAGGCTCACTGACAAAAAAATAAGAAAAATGCTTAGAAATTTTGAAGCAAATACGTAGATTTTTTTTAAATTTAGAAATTGTATCTTTTTTCAATTTTCGAATCAGTTAATTAGTTATTATATTTCATGGAAGCACTTAACTCTATGAAAGATAAAGGTTTTGTTTTTGTTTTTAATTTTGTTGCTATTTGGCTTAATTTTGTTAAAAAGCAATAAAATGATTTATAATATCATTAACAAAATGAAATAATTTTGGAAAAAAATAGAACCGACTTCAGTTGGAAATTGCTCTAAAAAGTAAAAAATAATTTTTTTCTTTGAACACCATCGAAACTACTTTTAAACATAAGTTTTGAAGTCGGCGCAAAAGCAATGTATAGAATCATACGCATCTACAATTCAACTATATAAATTTCAATGGATCCAGGTTCTTTAAGAGCATTCGCATACATTTCATTCATTACCACACATTCGTGTAATGGTACAAATATTCTGCTTTTAATTTTCAATGGGTTCTCTGAAAAGTGTTGGCAAAATATGGTTAACTAGCGGTACCCGCACGGCTTTGCCCGTGGTATAAAATAAAAATTTCATTTGTAAAATAATTGATATAGCAGAAGAAATGCTCTATTTTAGTTGTAATTCAACTATAAATCCTTCAAAGTATGATATAAAAATCTGGTATGGACCCCACGCTACTTAATTTTTATGTGTAAATTTCTTAGTAGATGCCTTAAGTGCTAAAATAGTGCTTGGAGTGAGCAAGATAACAGTTCAAACATTTATATCTCTAGTTTGCCGCGAAACAATGCAAAAAAAAAAAAAAAAAAAATGTTTCACAATGATTAATCTCCTAAATATCGCCGATTTTAACATCATTCAGTGGATTTTTCGCAAAATATCGCCAATAGCGAAAAATTGAGTCCAAATATAAAAAGAAAGCAATTTTTTTCGCCAACTTGGTGATATGTCGCCAAATTGGCGGCAAATGCTTGACGACCAAAAGCTTGGCGATATATTGCCAAGTGATCGGGCCAATTCATATCACTTTTGTCTGCATTGAAATGAACACTGATTTACTCCATAAAAGGGGTAAAACACCCCCTTGGAACATTCGAATGCAACCCCAAGGGAAGATGTACAAAAATAAGCCAAAAGAGAAAATAAGAACAATTTTGTTGCTCACAGAAACCAACAGAAATCTTACCAAAGTTTAAAAGAAGAAGAAAGTTTTATTTCCTAGCTTTAAAAACAAAACGAACGATGCAATAACGCAATTCATACGATATTTGGTTAATCTGTGCTTTAGGTACCCTTTTCTCGCTAAATGGGCGATAGGCGCGCCAAGCGTGGTAACCCTGGCTATTTTACGTAGTTTCTCTCGAAGCTTTCACTTCCGCGAGACACGCAAAAACGCGCCAAGTAATGTCCCAAAGCATTTTCACCCGGAAAAGACAGGGTTGCCAGAGAATTGAAACAAATAAATACTACGCCTCCTCTAAAAAAAATATTACAAAGTAATACTGTTTCCAAACGTCGCCAAAATCAATGTTGCCAAAATGCAAAATCTATGAAAATGAAAAAAAAAATCCGCCAAATCTTTTAATTAAGTCATTAGTATATTGGAAACAGGGTTGCCGGAAAAATACTACGCTCCTTATTTGGGCCGAAAAAATATTACCGTAGTATCAAAAATACTACGTCTGGCGACGCTGGAAGAAGAACGAAACAAAAATAGGTATGAACACGTAACCATGGTAACAACATGAAAAGTTGATTTCCGTTGATAAAATAATTCTTTTCATCTTTCTTTTCAAACAAATTTTATTATCGAGCTGAACCATTTTAGAATCGTTTGGCTTGCTTTACTGAAGGTAAGCCTTGAATTTCGGGATTCTAAAAACAATTATTACAGCTCTCCTGATGATCGTAGAAACTTCGAAAAAACTTCATTTTGTGCAGAAAATTTCAAGCTTTCGAATGACATAAGACTTGAAAATGTGTATGAAATATTTCTTCCCTATTTTATCGAATTTCCGCTAAGAATTCGAATAGAAAAAGAACGAAATGGAATGTTCGAAAAATCGCTTCGAGGTGCAAAACTACATGCTACAAACTAATTTTGTGCCAAGTGGCGTGAAAATCGACCGAACGGTTTTGGCGCTACGCGCGTAACAGACAGACAGACAGAAAGAAAGAAGGACAGACAGAACCACCTTCAGCTTTATTATTAGTAGAGAATATCATTTGACCTATCGTTTTTGCGCCGACTTCAAAACTTATGTTTAAAAGTAGTTTCGATGGTGTTCAAAGAAAAAAAAAATTTTTTACTTTTTAGAGCAATTTCCAACTGAAGTCGGTTCTACTTTTTTCCAAAATTATTTTATCTTATTCTTTCTAGTGTAAGTGTACTTATGAAATAAGGTAATGTTTCACCCATTACGAAACTTCACCTAATTTTCTTAAATAAATGCTCCATAAAATAAACTGTGAAAAAAAAAAAAAGGAAGAAACTATCAACGCGTCTAAAATTTTAAACGATTGACACTAAAAAATAATTTTTGTTATTCTCTGGTATTTATTTGTGTACTAGCTTAATCAAAGCCATTTAAATATCAACGGCTTATCAACTAATTTATATTTCAAAGCAATTCTAGTTTCTCGTTGTTCATAAGATTTTAACACATACTACGTACTTTGCTCGCTAATGAGTTTCATGTTAGATTTAGTTAAGCCTTGGTTCAAAATTTTCATCATGATTAATATTAATATTGCTGTTGCGAGGCAACAAATTTTTGCAACAATGGATTGAAAATTTAATCATTTAATGGGGAAATGACATGAAATTTACTGTTTTCCATAATAACTATTTTTCTAGTGAACAAATATCGTCATATGAGTGCATGGTACCTAAGTTACACCATTTCCTATCGATTAAAAAAAATCGTCCAAATCGGTTCAGTAGATCAGATGTTATGTGCGAACAAACAAAAAAAAGTACACGCTTTGAATTGAGAATCTCCTACTTTTTTGAAGTCGGTTAACCAGTTTTGTGCTTAGGTTTAAACCAAGTGCAGTATGGAAATGGGCCTACTTACAGGAAACATTTCCCAATTAACAGTTTTTTAATTTGAGAAATAAGTTTTCTTCTAGATTTACCTAATGTGGCGCTTTATCCATCTGATCATAAGTTATTTTACGCCAGAGCAACCAGGGACAATATTAACGTGTTTCCTAATACTCAAACAAGGCTGGATCCAAAGCTGTCTTGGAACCAAAATCTCGGAAAAGTCAGCCTGTCGTCTAAAGGAGCTCTACAGAGCCTATCACCCAAAAAAGAGGTAAATACTGTCAAGGTCATGTCTTAACTTATAAGAGTCACGCTTATTTTCTTCCCTTTTAAAACGCAATTAATGATTAGAGTCATTTATTAGTTTATTATTATCACAGGAATATTTTAACGTAAACTGTTGGTGAAGGAAGACATATAGAGGAAACAGAGATTCTGATACATATATTGTTCCGTGTTTCCAAAGAATTTTTTGAGCGAGGTTACTGTTTGAAGATGAAATTGTGAAAAAAGTTGTTTTTCAAAGCTTAGTTGATTTTACGTTTTCCTTTGTAGGAGGTTTACAAATGTGAACTAACTAGATTCTATAAAATTTCCTCTTCATGTGGAAGGTTATTAAAACATTTGTTTATGAATTTCACTTTCCCTGCCGATTTTGACGTGCTATCTAGGTCTTTCCATTTACGGCACAAATACTGTACCATTGGGTAAATGAAAACAGCTATGCCCCCCCCCACTTTTTTTTTTGAGGAATGAAATTTTAATGTAAATTACACTTTTGTGTGTATTTTACAAAAGTCGAGTGCATAGTTGTTGTCGTAATTAGTAATTGTCGTAGTAATTAGTCGTAGTAATTGTCCTAATTAAATTAAGATTTTTCAACGTTTTGTCTCATAAAAATTGAAAATTACTGCAGAGGCGGGTTCAGTGGTTACAGGTAACCCCTTTTTAGCCTACTTTCCCGTTAAAAATAAAAGAAAGACGAAAAAAGTATTAAAAGTAGCTTAATGCATCTAAAAAATATCGCCAAGTCCAAAAAATATCGCCAAGTTAAAAAAATATCGCCAAGTCCAAAAAATATCGCCAAGTTAAAAAAATAAAAAGGTAAAATGAATATCGAAAAATTAAAAATTTGAAAGTAGGGTATTGAGATGGGGAATTTGTGCGTCGGTCGGTCTGTCGGTCGGTCTGTCGGTCGGTCGGTCGGTCTGTCTGTCCCCCCCTAATAACTTTTGAATGAACATTCCGATTTGGACAAACTTTTTTTTGTTGGAAAGATCTCGGCGAGTACAGCTCATTCCCATATTTGATTTTTTGATTTGAACAATTTTTGGTTCAACTTTGAGCCGTTCAAAAAACCGGTCCCGCGATACTAACTTTTTAATGAACAGTCCGATTTGAACAAACTTTTTTTTGTTGGAAAGAACTTTTCAAGGGTACTTCATTCCCGTATTTACATTTCTGATTTGAACAATTTTTCGTTCAACATTGAACCGCTCAATCAAGCTGTCACCCCTAATAACTTTTGAATGAACAGTCCGATTTAAACAAACTTTTTTTTGTTTGAAGCATCTCGGCAAGGATACTTTATTACCGTATTTAAATTTTCAATTTGAACACTTTTGGTTCAACATTGAACCGTTTAAGCAACCTTTCTCCACTTAATAACTTTTGAATGAACAGTCCGATTTAAACAAAATTTTTTTTGTTCAAAAGGTCTCGGCAAGGATGCTTCATTACCGTATTTAAATTTTCAATTTGAAGATTTTTTTTGTTCAACATTGAACCGTTCGAACAACCTTTCCCCACATAATAACTTTTAAGTGAACCGTCCGAATTGAATAAACTTTTTTTTGTTCGAAAGATCTCGGAAAGGCTCATTCCTATATTTCACTTTTCAATTTGAACCATTTTTCGTTCAATGATGAACCGTTCAGAAAAAATTTTAACATGAGCGCCTACGGAGAAATTTAAATTGAATGTTGATTCTGAACTTCAAGGCGGATTTCCTTCAAACTAACTTTGTAAGAAAATTTTTTTGATAAATAATGTATTGTAAAGTACTTTTCTGAATAATCTTCTGTGAGGACTCTGATTCCGACTCCGACTCCGCAAACATGGCGGAAATGCAGGCTCAGAAAAAATGACTGACTGGGCAGACGATTTTTTGTTTATTTATTTATTTGTTTGTTTAATTTATTATTATTATTTTTTTTTATCAGACGATTTTTTTGTTAACAAAAATTTTTCATTCACGAGAGCATTTTATTCCTTATTTATATTTAACAACTGGCAACGGATTAAAAATGAAATTCAAGACATTTTATTAACGAACAAGTTTTTTTTCGTTCTTTGATAAAATGTGTTTTGAAGTTCTTTGTACTTTTATTTTATTTATTAATTTTTTTTCTTTTGAAAACGATTGTGGAATTTTTCTACGGAAGAACTATAACAGTTACATTCTTTAAAAGGTGCGACAAAACTTTATTGACTCGTTTATTTACTTTTTACGTGTCTATTTTATCTGATGAGAGGGGTATATTTTGCTTTCAGAAATCAGCTTTAAGTGCTATAAAGATATGTTTGACATAATTTTTAGTTTCAGATAATCAAGAGAATATTGATCAGATGCTACAATGCCGATGTCGATGTACGGGAAAGTAGGCTCGTTTAGTTCTTGACAGAACTTCTTGTTTAATCCAGTGAAGAGTGAGCTTTTGGATGAAAAGTCGTCCGAAAATTTTAATTTACTTTTTATGCACAAAGATATTGGTTCCTTTTTTAATGTCGTAGTTATTAACTAGCGCAGAGGCATGGCGCATATTATGTAGTTCGGTTATAATGCAGGAGTTTTCTCGTCTTTCAAAAACATTATTTTTTCTGAAAGAGCAAAGTAACAAAGCTGTATCTCAGAACCAGACTAACGTAAGTTCATTTTTGTCATTTTTCAGTAGAGGGCGAGAACGATTCTCGGATACATGCAAAAGATGGGACTGCGCTCTTTTCACGCTGCTAAATAATTGTGAAGGAATTTGTTTCATAGAATACTGTTTTAATGGGTCGATGTGGAATAAGATTCTACTTACAATGAAGCAAAAAAAGTGAAAATTGCTATTTTTGGACTTACGTCGCATCGTTCTGGTTCTGAAGTACAGAAATATAGTGTGAATTACTTTCTTTTTCCTTAATTTTTCGTCATTTTCTTTCTTAAAAAAATAACAATAATGAATTGGTACCACTTTTGAGAATTTTTTAGATGCGAGGAAATTATCTAAATGTGAGTAGGGTATTATTATAACTCGTGATTGCGAAAAACATAATTTGAATTCAAGATGTTAAACTTCAATATTTTTTTTCTGTTTGCAGTAATTAAAAAAAAAATCTTTTGTGACTCTCTCTCTCTCTATCGGTATTTAATATCCTCTTAATTCTTTGCAAATACTAATGAACAACTCAGATCTTTGACTCCTTTTTTTATTAGCATAAATTAGAAACCCAATGCAACAACTGGAAAAATTACAGTTATGAGTGCTTTCTGAAAATCGCAATGATAGAATCTACTATTAGAATTGAATGATGAAGTTATTGATGGCAAATTTGTGCTCAAGGGTACTTAAGATGCAAGAAGAAATACAAATCGCGTGACAAAATATAATTTTCATTGTCTGATAACTAAAGAAACATCAATTCCCAATAAGGTGATTGGTCGCCAAATAATAGCAGATAATAAAAATACTTCTCATAATTTTCGCTTATTGTTTTACTGTCACTGTGTGTGTAAGTGTTTTTAAAGGTTTAAGCCATAAGTGCTCAACCTGCGGCCCGCCGGTCCACATGCGACAAGCTTTGCTGATTTGCATTACTCGTTGTTTTGTTTAGTTTTGAGGAATTGAAAAATACGATTAGTCCCAATATATCACTACATTTAAAACAAAATATTCAGAAATTGGTTTTTATAAAACAGATTCAAATTTCACATTATAAAATTAGCAACAATTATCGATTTATAGTTTTCTTTCTTTTTCCATGTTTTCTTATTATCATTTAGGAGTTTTTCTTTTTACAATGATTTGAAATTTTTATAAGTGATCAGTCCCGCGAGAATCATTTCAATAACAGGTATCTCCAAAGGGTTAAAAAAAAGTTTGGAACCACTGGTTTACGAATTAAAATGCTGTACTTAGCCAGATAATATTTATTGAACAATCAACAGAATTGCTTCTGACTTTTACCTCTGCCTAGAGTAAGCGATTTTTATTAACTTTTTTTATTGCTTCGACCAGTCACATGATCCTTCTTACTGAATATCAATTATTCTAAAAATGATCACTCAACCTTAATTTTTAAGTCAAAAATCATTGGAAGCTCAGCCCCATTAGATATTTTATTTTATTTATTTATTTATTGTTTGAAATAAAAGATTAAAATTCTGCAAGAGTTTTAATGATTTAGAAAAACTATCTACGTGACATTGACGTAAGAAAATGCGCTATATCTACCACGCCATTAGAGCAAGAAAGCTAATTTTCGTCATCAATGTCTCTTCCCCATTGAACCATCCAAGAATATAAAAGAAAAAAAAATCAAAGCTTCAAGTTTTAATAAAATGCTTCAATTTATTCTGAAGTGTTTTTTTTTTAATCTGTTCCACGAGAACAATGCACAATGACCTAGAGAGAAATTTTCCATAGGGTGATCTGAAATTTTTCGAAATTAAAGGTCAAAAAGAGTAATTTTAGGCCCTTGAATGTGCGTTCCTTCACATAACATTGTTGCTTCATGGAGGGGAGGGGTATGCCCCCTATCCCCTCTTGCCAACGCCAGTGACAATATCTATCCCCAGGCCCGTCATTTAAGGGGGCAGGGGGGGTCAATCCCCCCTGGCTTTGAGAAATCAATGTATTTACATATAGGTGGGCGTGGTTTTTGCTGTTTTCCGATGAAATTGCATTGTGTTTTCACCTCCCCCCCCCTGGAAAAACTTGAAATGACGTCCCTGTCTATCCCTCATATTCAATTTTCACAAAAATCACAAGCGGCAAAAATAAATGCAATGAAAAAACTTTCATCCTTCTTTACTTTTTTTAGAGCAAATAACAACAATGAAAGAAAAAAAAAGAGCTTATAAATAAAAGCACATCCCAACCACAAACCTGTAAAATTAAATTTCCGCATCACGCCTCGAACTATTTCCTCTGTCTCCCCTCTCGTGGGGCACTGTACTCGTGGTCAGTATCCCAATGTTTCGCCAGATGGCGGGAGTTATTCATCCATATCTGACGTCATCAACTACGAAATAATGAGCCGCTTCTTTCTATAATCTGGTGGCAACCACTCGCGCAAGCACATGTTTCGACTTTTCTCGGCTCTGTTGATGTTTTTTGGCAGATGACCTGTTGTTCAACTGAATTGTTGTTTAGAACTTTGGTTAAAAGCCCTTTTCGTTCTGTTGGATTTTTAAAGTGACTTCGCCGGTGTTCGAATTCCGACAGACCTGTATGGCTTGGTACAGGATGAAGAGATTTACCAGGATTGTTAGATTGTCCAAGAAAAGGTAAGTTTTTTTTGTACATGCATTTTTTACATTGCAGATTATTTTCGGTATGTGTTATTGATTGATAATTAAAGGGGCAAGTGGATAAAGGTGATATTTGACAATTTTTTGAAAAACTTACTTTTTACCATGGATGAAGGTGATAAGGTAATAATTTTTCTCTTGAAAGCTTTTTCTAGAAATTTTAAAAATTGTCCCATATCACCTTTATTTACTTGTCCCTTCAATTATGTTTGTGGGTTAATACAATTGAACACACACTAATCTGAATTTGTATAAATCGAGAAAATTCAACTGTCACATATCACTTTTATCCTCTTGCCCCTTCAATTTTATCTAAAGTACCCAGTTTCAAATGTAATGTGTCGAAGTTTAGTGAAGATGAAAGTTTGGTTGTGAATTCTTTAAATAATTACCTGCATTAAGAGAATTGCAATTGTATTCTAGAAGAATTTCAAAAGTTGACAGGATATGTTAGAAAACTTCCACTTTTCCATAAAATATCTGAGTGATCAAATCAATTTAAATTCACGACTTAGTTCAGCGATTCTTTAAATAGTACGAAGTACAATTGCTTGTGCCGATCTTTAATTTTCCCGAGGTATTTATTTTTGATGCAAAGGGTCTCGATAAAAATAGATTAGAAATAGATACTCTATTTACCAAAACGTATTTTCGCCATCACATCTTTTTTGTGACAAGTATCAATTAATACTCTCTAGTTTTAAAAAATTGAAGAATCAACTTTAAAATATTTGTTGATTGCCTCGGGGTTTTTTTTTTCAATGCGTAAAAATACAGAAATATGCTTACAAAAACTAAAAGAACATGAAAATTATGAGTATTTGAAGTAAAGTACTTGTAGGTTCTTAAGTACAAAGATGTATGCGGAAGTATTGATGTATGTATATTCTTTTCCTTATTCTTTTGAATAACGAATTAGCATTAAATAGTTTCTTATCATGGAATCACATGAATAGTGTAATAATAAACTACAAATGCAATCGGTAGCATTCGAAAGAGCATCTTGAGATATATTTCGGACACAAAAATTATTTACTCTCGGTTACTTGTTATAGATATATAAGGTCCTAAAAACTGCAGAAATTTTAATAAAAGTGCGAAATTCTGTGAGAAATAGATGCAGCAATGTCAACGTCTGCATCTGTCTACAAATCGTGTGAAAGATATCTTTCATTATTCACTGAAACTCGCTAAATTAACGACTTTTCTTAAAATTTCGGCAGATTTTGAAGACCCCCCATGTTTTGATAATATCAACACAAGGGCAAGAATATATGCATCCAGAAACATGTTTTACTATGCGTTTTTTATCTTATAGTATTTCTTGCAATTTATAGTGATTGCTTAAAAAAAGTTGTTAGGAACAATGCGGTTGGTGGTAAAGGATTTAAATTTGCGAGTTATGTTAAATGTTGATGTGAGTGAGCTCGTAACTAACACGTAAATCTAGCTTTGCTGCGACAAGACTATTAGCTTTACAAAGCTACATTTACAGGAAGTGGTTATGCAGGCACACGTAATACTGCATTTACAGCGACTAAACCAGCGATCGGCAACCTAAGTTAACAGAAGATCTACTTTCCAAGTTTGGTGAGAACACAAGATCGACTTAAAGGGCAGGAGGGGTGGGGGGTCTTAAAGCACACACAACAGACTTTAACGAATGTGTTGCATACACGGTTACGTTGAGGGTTGAGACTACACTGAAGTGACAAAAGTCATGGGATACCTCTTAATATCGTGTCGGCCCTCCTTTTGCCCGGCGAAGTGCAACAACTCGACGTGGCATGGACTCAACAAGTCGTTGGAAGTCTTCTGCAGGAATATTGAGCCATGCTGTCTCGATAGACGTCCATAATTGTGAAAGCGTTGATGGGGCAGGATTTTGGGCACGAACAGACCTCTCGATGGTGTCCCATAAATGCTCAATGGGATTCATGTCGGGCGATCTAGGTGGCCAAATCATTCGTTGGAATTGTCCAGAATTTTCTTCAAACCAATTGCGAACAGTTGTGGCCCGGTGACATGGCGCATTGTCATCCATAAAAATCCCATCGTTGTTTGGGTACATGAAGTCCATGAATGGCTGCAAGTGATCTCCAAGTAGCTGCACATAAGCATTTCCAGTCAATGTTCGGTCCAGTCGCACTAGAGGACCAAGTCCATGCCATGAAAAAACAGCCCACACCATTACGGAGCCACCACCAGCTTGAACAGTGCCTTGCTGACAGTTTGGGTCCATGGCTTCGTGGGGTCTGCGCCACACTCGAACCCTACCATCGGCTCTTACCAGCTGAAATCGTGACTCATCGGACCAGGCCACGGTTTTCCATTCATCTAGGGACCAACCGATATGCTCACGTGCCCACGAGAGTCGCTGCAAGCGATGTCGTTCTGTCAGTAAAGGCACTCGAGTCGGTCTTCTGCTGGAATAGCCCAAGAAATCCAAATTTCTCCGCACAGTTCTAGCAGACACGTCCATTGTACGTCCCACATTGATTTCTACGGTGATTTGACGCAGTGTTGCTTGTCTGTTAGAATTTACGACTCTTTGCAGACGTCGCCGGTCTCGATCTTTAAGTGCAGGCGGTCGACCACTGCGCTGTCCATGGTGGGATGTTATGCCTGAAATTTCATACTCTCGGCACACTCTTGACACAGTGGATCTGGGAATGTTGAATTCTCTAACGATTTCCGAAATGGCATGACCCATGCGTCTAGCTCCAACTAACATTCCGCGTTCAAAGTCTGTTAATTCACGTCGTGCGGTCATCATCACGTTAAAACCTCTTCACATGAATAACTTGAACAGAAATGAAAGCTCTGTAAAAGCACTGCGCATTTATACCTGTTCTATGCGATGCTACTGCCATCTGAAAATTTGCATATTGCTATCCCATGACTTTTGTCACTTCAGTGTATATTGACTTCAAATTGCAGTTTAACTCTTAAAAAAAAAATCTGCTTTTTTAGTATTTGCTTAAATTGCTAAAAAATGTTACATTCTCCCACAGAATTTTTTTTCTGACAAAAGTATATTGCATGTTTTCAAAATTGATAAAATAGTGACTGTAAAGAGTTTGAAACATTTTTCAATAACTCTTTTGGTTCAATCATTAAATCTGATTTTGTTCCAGAAATTGATATTTATCAATTCTGTTCAGACAGAAAGGAAATTGGAAAATACCACCGTGATCGACTCAAAAGGGTTCGATATCGACCGGTCGATCGCGATCGACGGGTTGACTAAACGTTCACAAATTAATCAAACGAAATAGTGTTTTTTAATTCATGAATTTATTTTCAGAACTTCGGATTATTTAACTGATGAATTATTCTAAGGATAGATAATCGTATATATTTTGTTTCAGTACTTCGTATTATTCGTTTTCGACACTATTAATAGATGATGTTTCATTTCGATGGTTTTTTTTTTTTAATTGTTAGCACGACTTTTACGCAGGTATTTCTTTGACGATAGCGAATTTATTTAAAGGTTTGTTTTGGAGAAATTTTGTGCATCGACGCTACGCGTTTCGTTAAAGAAACCTTTTGGATTCGCAATTTCTGTGAAAAAAAAAAATTTTTGCCATCACAAACGTCATTGTAGGTCCTGAAAATTCATTAAAAGGAAGACTTTATAATTTTTTTCATGAACGAGTTTCAGAACTACTAATGTTTAAAAAACTGCATTAAAATACAATAATTTAATGCAAAAACAGGTTTCTGTGACTTCTTTTCTAGCTCATTATAATTTAAAAAATGTTACTACTTTAGCAGCATGTAAACGTGAAAATTGAAACAGCTACATTACATTACATAAAATGCAGGAAATTTCATGTTATTTTTTAATTTCCAATACTTGAAGCGAAAACAATGTATTTTCTAACAAAAGTAATATTGAAATGTTATTTTTAATTTTTGGCAGTAAATTTATACCTCCAAGAGAAAGTGGAAATTATAGCTTTGTATAGGAGCGTTCTAAAATGACCTTTATATATATATATATATATATATATATATATATATATATATTTTAAGTGATCGATATTTCATTAAAACGTTTTCTAGATTGATATTGTAAAGCAGTTTTACAAAATTTTAGAATTTGGATGACAGAAATTTTCGAAATTTGTGATAATTACCGAGCAAGTGTATCGCGCTCCGTAGCTATAATTAATGTATTATTTCAAATTTATTTAGATTAAGTGCACCTTTGGTCAACCACTGTCCCGAGGTCTGCCAGTGTTATCAGATTCCCTAAAAATATATACACCAAGTTTAAATGAAACTTTACGTATTGCTGCGCATAGTAGACGTCAGAGCGGAAAAATTTTACTCTGGCAACTTCGCAATCCAAGCATGCATAGACAAAACCATGCGATTTGAAATTTTTGGTAATTCAAGCAACAAAAAAGCACACCAGTGGGCTCGTTATGTAGAATCTTTGTCACATATTGCTGAAAAAGATTGAAATTGCGGTATGAAAGTATGAAGTTAAAAATGCAAGACAACGTGTCCAAAAGTACAAATAAAATGTTAAAAAAGAGTTTGAAAACTCTAGCAATTTATTTCTTTATAACATCTTATTTGTACTTTTGGACACGTTGTCTTGCATTTTTAATTTCATTAATTGTACAAAGTTTTCGACTGCTTTTCTTGCAGATGAAAGTATGAAGTCAAAACAGATAATTTTATTTCCTGACAGCGATCAGGAGTTTGTACATAAAATTGTGTATGACTTTTTTCCTTTTGATAATAAAATAATCCGTTCATTAATAAGCATCGGTCAATGATAGAGAAGTGTGACATGCTAAATGGGTCGCTAAAATATAACCTTTAAAATACAGAAACAGATTTCACCACCTAGTTTTGCCAAGAGTTTGAATGTGTGCTGCACAAAAGCCAATAATTAACTCACAAAAATGGTAGAATGTATCAATAATACAATTCACTTTAAGCTCTCAAAATTTTAGATCTATAAAATTTTCTGCAAGTTTAGCCTAAAAATGACAAGTCGTCACTACAGACAGTGTTTCAAATTCATTTTTTCATCCTTCTATCATTTCTAACTTATTCTTTCTAATGGTGCCAACATAATCAAAGCTTGTAAATTTAAGCCTGAAAAAGGCTTTTAATGCGAATGATTTTGATAGCCACTTTGAGTGACAACATCTGTAACAGAATTACTATTCAAACTCGACTCAAACATGTCACCCATAAAAAACCAGCTATATTTTTCAACAGAACATTACAAAGAACGAACTAAGTTTTGTAAAGTATTTACAACAACCTAAAATTCATAAAAAAAATTCCCCCACTAAGATTTTTTAAGAGTCTACATGCGTGCTGCACAAAAGCTAAAGAGCTTAAACTCACAAAATAATAGAATGTATCAACGTACTTTTAGCTCCCAAAGGTTCAGTTTAATAAAATTTTCTGCAAGATTTACCTAAACGTGGAATTTGCGTTTCACAAAAGCTACTCCAACATTTTGAAGTCTTTTTATTTTGACGGATCCTAGATCCTCGGTGTATGTGTGATTAATTAGACAAAAAAAATATTTATTACAATTTTTCAATATCTCATTTAAAACAAAGTAAAGAGATGTCTCGCAAAAGTCTATATGTCTGATTTTTCTGTAAAACGGCCCATTATGCGTTTCGTTTTGAAACTAACACAACAAATTATTTAGTTAGAAAGCATAGTATGTTATATATTTAAAACATTTTAAATAATAGATTCGGCGGACATTGATAGAATTGAGGGCTCTAAAGCTTATGTCCAAAAGTATGTTCTACACGTGGGAGGAAACTTTTTCTTCTTCTTTTTTTATTACTGAATATTATTTAAGTTTAGTCAACAGTGCAGCATAGCTAGTAACAAAGCCAACAGGATGCTTGGGATTTTAAATAGATCTATTTCAAACAAATCTAAGAAGGTTCTTCTGCCTTTATATAGAAGATTGGTAAGACCTCATTTAGAGTATGCTGTTCAGTTTTGATCTCCTTATCTTAAGAAAGATTTTAATTTATTGGAAAGGGTACAAAGGAGGGCTACAAGGTTAGTGAATGGATTTTCTAATTTAGACTATGATTCCAGACTTAGAACGCTTGACATGTATAGTCTTGAGCAAAGGAGAATCAGAGGGGACATGATTCAGTTGTTTAAATTTATCAAAATGAAAGATGTTATAGGGTTAAATTTTTGCACGGAAAGCAGGACAATGGGTCATTGCTATTAGCTGTTTAAATCTCAGGCTAACCTAGAAATTCGGAAAAATTACTATTTTAGCAGAGTAGTGGGAACTTGGAATAGTTTACCGGAAGAGGTGGTAAGGAGCAAGGGAGTAGATAGTTTTAAGAGGGCCATCGATCTTCATTGGGGTCTATAATTTTACCAGGACTAGCCCTGTTGCTGGTCGTCGCATTTGTATTTGTATTATAAGAACTGTGAATTGGTCAGCAGCTTTTTTACTGCTGTCCCTAAATAATTTGTATAGATGTAAATAAGTAACAAAGAATTTAGTCCAATTTCTCCCCCACGTAACGATGGACTCACCCCACGTTGCGGTCGATTTCTACTAACTCCAATCTCATCATCAGAATCAGAAAAAACTCTCTCCGTGAAATATTACCCCTAGAAAAAAAAAGTCCCGGCGAAAGGGTTTTGTATAGAAACAAGTTTGGCTACTTGAGCGATTCCTCTCGCCTTGGGTGATACGATGTTTTTCACTTTCGTTTCATTATTGCTTTGGACTCTCTTGTGCACTCTGAATACTTCATTTCGCAACGGGCGATGTAAATTTTATTTCTCTCTCTATGAAGCTCTTGTGCATCTGAATAAACAGAATGCATTTTGGAAGTGTGTTTAGGAAATCGGAAAATTAGGTTTATTCTTTATTCAACAAATGAATGTGATTCTTTGTTCATAATTTTCAAACCGTTTCGTGAAAACGTTTAGTTTTCAGTACGTGTAGAGCTTTAAAACGTGGCCAATGCTTTCAAGAATAATGGTTGTAGCAGCAATAAAGTCAATCATATAATTTATTGAAAAATCGACGCTCTTGAATTTTGAAACAATATTTAAAGAGCATTTTTTTAATTAGTAAAAATGTTATTAGGAGAAAGTAGACCAAATTGAGGTTTAACGAATTTTATGTAATTAGTTTTGGCTGTTTTATTTTTAAAACATTGTAAATATGATTACATGTCTTAAGTCTGTATAAACTGTAAAAATCATTGGATCTTTAAATATTATTTTCATCGAAAGTATATTATTTTTGAATAAATGGAAGAAAATGATCTTGGTAGTACAGTCCTTCCGTTTAATTCAAAGCCTCTTTTTTTAATGCCCTATTTATATTTTAATATTTGTTTTGTATTTATTGGTATAAAACAAAAGACCCCCATCCCCCAAAGCTTTATATATTTATTCAAAATTTAGAAAAATAGTTATTAAATACATTTAAAGTGAACTATTTGCTTGGGTCAAAGCTATCCTACCATATTTTAGTAACCATTTTACATCCGTTGTCTTTCTAAGAATTAATTTAAAAAAAAGATTTATACCGTGGAATAAGCCTACAAATATTGGATAATTCGATTTTAATTAGGAGCCGATAACACTATTTTAAAATGTGAAAGAGTTAAATTGATTAGTTTCGAGTTATCATGTCCGTTTATTGTTATTACTTAATAAACAGATCAACCAACATTACAACTAAATATTCTTTTCTTATCATGACCCATTTTACCCCATCATGGGGTTAAATTAAATTAAAACCAGCGTAGCTAGCTTTTAATGATTTAAAATTAAAATGTTCGCTAAAATTATATCAGTTTGTCTAGGATGAATCTAATGTCAAAATGTTCTTGAAAAACATGAAAAATCCACAATCTTGTTGCTATGAAACATTAAAAGCGAAAATATGAAAAAATAAAGATCCATATTATCACATCCTGCACTAATTACAGAATGATTAGATTTTTAATTTAGCTTTATATCCCCCCCCCCTTTTTTTTTGTTTCTGGAAAATGACTGATAGAAAACCGATGCTGTAACCTTACCCCACATGATTCAAAGTTACCCAAAATGACAACTCGATTTTTACGTGTCTTTTTTTTAATAGTCTTCTCGAGTTTCCTATATCAACAAAGAATATGGAGAACACCCCCCTTTTTTTTGTACCTTGACCCCGAAAAGACTTGATTGATGCCATCTTTACCGGTCTGATTGCCTCTTTTATATTCTTCGTGATGAAAAGTCTCATTCTTTTCCCCTATCCTGCTGCGCTTTTAAATAACTACCTGTGTTCTGGCTATATTCAAGTTAATTTTTTAATAAAACTTTTGTGCTCGAAAATAGCTTTGCAAAGAACATCTCTCTGCCGTAACAGTAATTGAATGTCGAGTTTTCATGCAACTCTATTATGGATAGGGAAAACGGCAGAGTTGTTCTTTTTCGCTATGCATAGGGTACAGAGTTAATAATAAAAAATCTGATGTGTGTGAGTGTGGAGGGAGGAGTGACACTACATGACTTCCTGCATATATATTCAATTATTTTTATTTGTTATAAAGAAACGGGTGCGTATACTCATGTACGCGTGTTGGAGGTTATACTACTTAAATGTGTAATTTTTGAATGACTATTATAGAACATCAATTAATCGAAGTAGTCAAGAACAGAACTGTTTTAGTATAAAAAATGCCTGATAAAAAGATGGCCCTTGAAAATAGTTGCCAGGATTGTCAGGAAGCTACTAAAATTTGAACTATGAGTTTAAACAGGAACACATTTGCAAAATGACTACTAAATGCGATGATTCTAACCCCTGAGTGTCCCAGTTAAGTGTTTCAGAACATTCTGTGGGGGTAGGGAGCATCCTGACGGCTTAAAACTACACAGCAATGAGAGTCGGTAAAACGTTGCCCACGTGGTGAAAATTCGAGATGTGCCTGGAGTATTCCAGTCAGTGCGGAATCTCATGTGCCTAAAATGTAAGGGGTGCATGGTAGTTGATAGAAACAACTTCGAACACAATCTTCAAACAAAGTGGAGCACTCAAAATGAGACTGAGCTTTTCCTAATTTCAAAAGGTAATCAGGCCTTGATTGCCATCCAATAGTCTTTACAAGCTTTATGACCTCGAGGTGCAACTGGCAACTCAAATAATTTTCAGCTTTATCAGTAGGCAGCATAACTTTGTTGGTAAAATAAGGACTTTTTATGCAGAATGTTCTAAGCTTCCTGATTAGGTGTATTTAATTTCAAAGTAAATAGAAAACATTTACATCAGTCTTTATCATTCTTACTCATAATGAGTTACTTTTAAGATTATTGTGCAGTTTTATTTTTTTATACTTATAGAAAGTGAAATGTTGTTCCAAGTGTGTAATTTTTAACGAAGATTAGTTGAGAAATTAAGAAGTTTAGCGTACATACATAACATCTTTTTAGAGCTCTTTCTCTAGATCCTTATTTTACAAAGCAAGTAAATCAATAAATAAATGGAAATTAACTAGACCAACTTGGGTTTAGCAAAGTTCCGGTTAAGAGAAGTTCGGATAATTGAATATGTGCTGTGTTTAGTGTTGTAACGAATTCTTCAGACACTTTCCCGTTATGACTTAAACTACTCAGGTACCGAGCCCGAGTAGCTTTTGTCACATATCACGCTGTATTAAGTAGATATTAAGTAAATTTAAATTGATACGCATTTCTTTTATTTCAACTAATAAGTCAATATCTGCGATATCACATTTCTTGTTGCCTTCTACTCCACTTTATCTCCAACTGTCACAATTTCACAAACCTCCTCTCTCTCAAAAGCGTTTGTAGACATCCCCTTTGGCTCACTTTTTTTTTTTGCTGTCTTCACTGACTCTATTTTAAATTGCTATTTTCAGCTCATTATAGTACCTTATTGGAGAGCTGGTTTTTTTTCGACAATTGAATGACTGACTTTCCCTTAGTTATTTATGTAAATTTCAACTCTGTTTCATTATGTAATTTTCAACTCTGTGCTCATGCCCACGTAGACGTGCTTGAGAAGTTACGTTTCAATTAACATCTCAGCTAATTAAAATCCGAGAATAAAATAAAATAGCCAAACATAAGGACTTAAAAATTACGAATCTGTTGATATCTGGTTCAATGGTCAGTTCCCTGACATTCAAAGGAAGTAAGGTTGCATAGATACATACATACACTGAAGTGACAAAAGTCATGGGATACCTCTTAATATCGTGTCGGCCCTCCTTTTGCCCGGCGAAGTGCAACAACTCGACGTGGCATGGACTCAACAAGTCGTTGGAAGTCTTCTGCAGGAATATTGAGCCATGCTGTCTCGATAGACGTCCATAATTGTGAAAGCGTTGATGGGGCAGGATTTTGGGCACGAACAGACCTCTCGATGGTGTCCCATAAATGCTCAATGGGATTCATGTCGGGCGATCTAGGTGGCCAAATCATTCGTTGGAATTGTCCAGAATTTTCTTCAAACCAATTGCGAACAGTTGTGGCCCGGTGACATGGCGCATTGTCATCCATAAAAATCCCATCGTTGTTTGGGTACATGAAGTCCATGAATGGCTGCAAGTGATCTCCAAGTAGCTGCACATAAGCATTTCCAGTCAATGTTCGGTCCAGTCGCACTAGAGGACCAAGTCCATGCCATGAAAAAACAGCCCACACCATTACGGAGCCACCACCAGCTTGAACAGTGCCTTGCTGACAGTTTGGGTCCATGGCTTCGTGGGGTCTGCGCCACACTCGAACCCTACCATCGGCTCTTACCAGCTGAAATCGTGACTCATCGGACCAGGCCACGGTTTTCCATTCATCTAGGGACCAACCGATATGCTCACGTGCCCACGAGAGTCGCTGCAAGCGATGTCGTTCTGTCAGTAAAGGCACTCGAGTCGGTCTTCTGCTGGAATAGCCCAAGAAATCCAAATTTCTCCGCACAGTTCTAGCAGACACGTCCATTGTACGTCCCACATTGATTTCTACGGTGATTTGACGCAGTGTTGCTTGTCTGTTAGAATTTACGACTCTTTGCAGACGTCGCCGGTCTCGATCTTTAAGTGCAGGCGGTCGACCACTGCGCTGTCCATGGTGGGATGTTATGCCTGAAATTTCATACTCTCGGCACACTCTTGACACAGTGGATCTGGGAATGTTGAATTCTCTAACGATTTCCGAAATGGCATGACCCATGCGTCTAGCTCCAACTAACATTCCGCGTTCAAAGTCTGTTAATTCACGTCGTGCGGTCATCATCACATTAAAACCTCTTCACATGAATAACTTGAACAGAAATGAAAGCTCTGTAAAAGCACTGCGCATTTATACCTGTTCTATGCGATGCTACTGCCATCTGAAAATTTGCATATTGCTATCCCATGACTTTTGTCACTTCAGTGTATATACATACGCACGCTCGGCTTTTAATAATACAAGATCTTATGTAAAAATATTTCCAGTTCTTTTTCAACCAATATCTGAGATGTCACACTTCCTGTTCCTCTCCACTTTGTCTCAAACTATCACAATTTCACAAACCCCTCTTCCCGCTAAAGTGACATTATTTGCGGACGACCCCTTAGGCGCACTTTAGCGCTACCTTTGCTCGTTCTGTTTTATAATGATATTTTCAGCTCATTATAGCTTATTGAAGAGCTTTACTTTCTGACAAGTGAATGAGCAACTTTCCCTTACCGCCGCATTAAAGTAAATTTCAAATCTTTGCTCATTTACCTACGGCTTATTCAATCACACTCAACGCAGACACGATTATCAGATTCGCTTATCTCATAGAAAAAACACATTCAAACCCGAAAAACACAGCAATTCCAAACAAAGGAAAGAAAAACTCCACTCAAGCGAAAAGATCTTCCACAAAACTTCGCTTTTTACCCCATAACGGATATTCATTTGAATACAGTTTCCTTTTTGGAGAAAGATTCGGCAGTGGGGGTTGCTAGCCTTACATGGAGCTATTTGGGCTCTGGCTGCGAGGCTTAACAATGGACAATGGCGAGGCTGAAATTTGTCAAAATATTAGTCACGCTTCGCCATGAATTCTTAAAGGTACAAGGTCAACCGTAATGACCGTCTTGGGGGATGTTGGACATCAGCGGGCTCAGCTCAGTTATTCGATCTTGTAATTCTGATGAGAATTTAGCAGGTACTGTTTGTGTTTTGGGTTCTCTGCATGGCGTAGTGCTTAAAATTAGAGCAGTATTTCGTGATATTTCGTTCAGGCCTTCACTCGCTTCCAGGAAATAAATTTATAAACCTGTGTTTAATTGTTCAAAGTTTGTAACGGTTGTCTTCTGGACTATGATTTGCTCTCTGTCTCTGTGTTATTTCCTTTTTTAACCTACTTTATTTTTCATTGTCTCCTTTCAAAAATATCTGCTTAAATACACACACGCACACACACACACACACACACACACACACACACACACACACACACACACACACACACACACACACACACACACATGCATACATACTTACATATATATAAATATATTATATGTGTGGAGTGTGTGCGTGTATTCATGACGGTAAGGTATCGGACTCGTGTCCAGAGGGTCCCGGGTTCGACCCCAGTCTACCAAAGATCCACCATGTTCACGAATGGTGACTGGGGGACGTTTAAAATGCTCGTGGTTCTAAAGCCCTCCAAGTAAATCGATACCTCTGTGGGGGTACTGGATTAGGGATTTGCTCGGCTCCTGTTCTGGATCAAAAGAACAGACCGCTATTTTGGGCCCCATCCAACCAGTTAAACCACGTGTTGTGGTGGTCAAGGGGGACACTGGGGTGAAAAGAGAAAAAAAAATATGTGTGCATTCAAAGATATTGCTAGGATTTTTTTCCCAGCATCCAAATATTCCTAGATATTGTCTAGAGGAGAGAAAAAAAATATTTTGAGGAAGTTATATATGTACAAAAAAAGTGGAGCAATGATTGTTATTGGCTCTGTATTTCTATAGTTGGTGCAAACCTAACTTTGAAGCATTGTGAAGGCTACTCAGATACTAATCACAGCATTACGACGCTGCCAGGTTAAGTTTGCACCAACTATGAGGATGGTATAAAAGAAGGCAGGGAAAGAAGGACTTAGATTTTTAACGTTTAGTTTGTGAAATTTATGTAGGGAAACAAAATATTAAAATAAAATTTAAATTAATAACCCTCTTTTTCAAAAGTCTAATATTTTTTGTGTTTTATAAGAAGCACGAAAATAAATACATATTTGAGGTGTAGTTTGAAATTTAATGTGTGAAATATTCTTCTGGAGGCTTTATAATATATTAGTGTCGGTATTATATATATGTTATTGAGAAGGGTAAATGTCGACATTTGCCAGTGAATATCAACATTCGCCGAGCAGATACATCGGTGAGAGTTCTTGATATTTCGCTGTGCTTTTGTGCATTAACCAATAAATATCTTTCACTGCAACATAATTTATGGAAGTGAACGAAGCACTACATAGTTACTATAAATCATGCTTTTCTGCAGCAAGAGTATTGCCCTTAAAAAGCTACTTACGGGATTTTCTTTCTTTTTCTTTAAAAAAAATGTTTAAAAAGATTTTTAAAGTTGCATACACTAAAAACGCTGTCTATGCTCACATTTACACAAATACACCATATATGTGGGTGTGCGATAAGGTAAAAAGAGAGAGAGAAATGTACAAGTTTTTTTTATTGTTTAACTGTTTATTTAATATTCATTTATTTTAATCGGTAGTTAATAAACTGTTGAAAAAATATAAGAGCAGTGACAGGTATCCACCAAGATAAAAAAAATACATTAAACAAATAAGAAATTAAACAGTAAATAAAACTAAATAATCTTTTAGAAAACGATTTTTTTTTTCTTTAGTTTGAGAGAGGGAGCGTAAAGTAATATGCTCTCTGTTTCTCGATCGGAAAAGTTGGTTCATGTCTTACACCGGATGGTTTCCCTTTTACATAGTTTTATTAATTTTTATATTCACTATTTACATCTAATATTACTTTCGTAAATTACTTTCTAATATTACTTTAAGAATTAAGTACTTTATTTTTACTTTTATTTACTTATCGACTTTTTTACTTATTGCAAAGAAAGATAAAAGAATCCTTCATCGTGCGTGCAGTCAAAAGTCAGTCTTTCAGTTTTTTTTTTCTGTTTAGCACGTCACAATGCCAAAACTCACACTTCGTGATTTCCTACTTTCTTCTGAATAGAAATTCTTTTCCTTCGTTTAGATTCTTCAAAATTTCTGCTCATACATACACCTCAAAGATTCCAGAATACCCGCAAATTCGCACCTTTCTTTATTCCAGCTATAAGACTATAAATCGAAGGAATGTTCGATATTCCGAGCATGAAATGTTTGTTACTGGTTTCACTGTGCATTGACCTGTATTAGAAAAAAAAAAGGGGGGGGGAGGTATGGAAGGGGTTAGACAGGTATCGCGAGCTCACAGACTAGGCGTTAAACTGCGCTCTTGTTCCCTGTCAGACAATAGGAGATGCTTCAAGTTTATGTGCTTGTGACTAGCTATTGATATCGTCTGCGTTTTTGATTTTTCGTGGTACTAGAAATTCTTTCGTGGAAATTCTTTTTGGAAGAATCCTTTCAGTAATGTAGGCGGATATGGCATGGTTGAGATTGTAAAATTATGGTATATCTGAGTTCTATGACCCCAACATGCTCATCTTATTCTAATAATGCTTTGTTTTAGAATGACTATGGGGGTTCTTGTAACTGTTACTGCTTTAAAGAGGACTCTGAAAATTCATAAGAATTGTTACACAGTAAAAGTGGCAATAAGTTTCCAAAAAGTTTTTTTAGCAATCGCTGCATGGGTGGGGTTTTTTTTTTTTTTTTTTTTTTTTTTATGACTCCGACATATCTAAAATAGCTATCTTAAGGCAGTTGTATATTTAGTGTTTTGAGAAAAAATTAGCAAAGAAGTCGGCCAGCTTGTCCAGTGATTATCAAGAATAGTCCGATTGCGGATGGCGAGGTCCCGGATTCGAATTCCGACTCGGGCATGGATGTCCTTTCTCTCTCCTGTCCTTGTCCTTTCCTCGTGTGAATGGTTGCCTACCATTTTAACGGGTTCTTATGGCATGTGTGTACTCGCGGAAGAACGACTTCACCACGGACGGATACAAGGGAGGGGCGAACTCCCCTTTCACGGGAGATGCGATGGAGACGATCACTCTTGAGGGACTCACTACTGGAATATTTTCAACATTGAAGTTCAAAAAAGGCGTTTCTAGACTATCTTTGTCTTTGATGCTAGTACGGGGGAAGTTTAGGGCTCGCCTCAGGATACGTTTCGCAATTGAAGTCCAAAACATATGAGGCCAATACAGTCGACGCTCGTTATAACGACCACCCGTTACAAAGAATATTCCATTATGACGACCAGTATGAAAATTACCAACTTTATCTCTATAAATTACCACAAAGACCGTATTCTACTTCTTATAGCGACCACTCGTTATAAGGACCTTATTCTATGGAACTAAGATGGTCGTTATATCGAGGGTCGACTGTATTTGTAAACCAAGATGTGTAGCAAAGGATACGTAATAAAATCAATCGCCGCCCCCCTCGAAACATTTCTAATTCGACTTCGTTCCAAATTACGGTATAGTTGGAAAAGTGAAGCAGCGCAAACCCTATTTCCAACCTATAAATATGTATAATTATAGCTGGCACAAGACAACAGCAACATTTAACCCATTAATGCCTAGCGTCCCTTTTTAGAGACGGTCCAAAAAAGGGTCTGAATTTCCCAAAAATGAACATTTCAACCACATAATAGTGTTTAATTAGTACCTTGACATTGTTTCAATTCGTTAGTAACAGATTGCAGCATATAACCATTGTAAAGTGTGTTCTGTAGCAGTTTTAATATGATCTTTATCAAAAATGACCTAGTTCACAATCTCAAGAAATAAAGCTAAGTTTTCAAAGTTATTCCCAGCTTCCCAGTGTTTGTTAATTTCTGATTTTATTTCTTCTTATAAAATGTCTTTATAAATATTATATCGTAGGCAGAAAAGAATTTTAGTAAAAGAAGTATGTATCCTCTGGGGTCTATCGCAACTTTTAAAGGACAATTTTTCTTTTCTTAATAAAAAAGTATTTTTTACATGATATTTTTTTAATTATTTCTTCTGTCCATTAAACACTGTTTGTAACCAGCATACAAAATATCTTTGGAAAAAAATGTCAGGCATTAATGGGATAATTTAGCAAAGAATTTTAAGAAGAACTAAGGTAATTATTCCTGCTCACCCTGTATATGACTGTATGGTGTATATATTAGTATTCGAATTTCTGATTCTTCATAACTCCATATAAAAATAGTCCTTATTTTCCACCATGACGGCTATTGATCAACAACAACTCCCCCACGTCCCCTGCATTTCCCGGAAAGGGTTGTCTGCATTGTTAACTTTGAGAGGAGTTGGAGCGTTCCCATCCTACCCCCCGCCGCGTAAATAAATGATGAAAATGCCGGACAATACCAGCCGCATTCATTCACAATTCATTCATGTGCATCAGGTACATTAGTGGAGGAGTACTCAATTTCACGCCGCATGAAAATTGCATTTGAAGCTGTGGATTTTCCCCGCCCCTTCTCCAAATTCATTGTCATTAGTTTAAATTGCGTAATTTTTGCTTTTTGTGTGTCTCAAGCGTTTGACTTTAAATGTCTGTGAATGTTGTTGTGGTTTTCATTATTTCGGTTACTATTATTATCTAAATTCCGAACCTGAAAAGATGTGTGTTCTACTTTATATGATGGAGACATTTAGAGTGTCAGAAAAGTTATAAATGAAAATGAAAACCTACGGCTGGTGGGCAATCCGCTATTAGCTGAAATTTGAATATGTCTGACAGGTTATTAGCACAGATTTTGCACTTTTCAAAAAGTGCTCGTTTTATCTTCTGCTTGTGGATTATTGACGCAATTTTCAGGTTATTTTATTGATTTGGATGTTTTTAAAGACTATTTCTTAGCTTACTTTCTCCGTCATAATGCTCGAATTTTACTTCCGTTTGCCAAAGTCTAAACGTCCATAATTAACGTAGTTCTTTTAAAACTTCGTATAAATATTTACATCATACACGAAAATTCTGACCTATGTTTTTTGCAGATGCTAAGTCTTTTCAACAACCATGCTCTAATGGAGCCACAAGAAAAATACCAAATAGAATTTAGCAACCTGTTACTAGATTTAGTTTCGAGGAAGTGAAAGGTCATACTTAGGGTTTTAAGATTTTTGTTTCAGGCTGGGGTTGGCATTTTTATGGAATGACCCTAGCTCAGTGCTTTACTCTGCTAAACCAAAAGGACCTCTATGCTCGGAGGAGTTGGGTTTTAAGCTTTAAGCGTGTGTCCAAATGTCACATTTTTTAGCCATAGCTGATTTCGCTCCTCCTTTTCACAAAGTGTCACATCTTTCACCTTACATCTCCTTTTGGGACACGTTAGAAAACATGAGGAGTATCACTCAGTGGCGTATCCAAGGGGGGTGCCAAGGGACCAATGCACCCCCCAAGATTTTGTAAGACTATAAAAAATAATGGCACCAAATTTTGAAAAAACATGTAACCTTCATGTAAATATGCTTCAGGTTTTTTCAATGAAAAATACTTTATGGACACTGAAATATTGTCATATTATTTTCTGTTTTCGTCAATAAGAAGCAAAACTAATAGTTATTCTGTAATTGTGGAAATGTAAGAGGAAAATGAGCGATGTACCCGCGCCTTATTGTTCTTGCATGATATTCATTTTTGTGAAAAAAAAAAAACAATCTTTGAGCAACGTTCAATGGAAAAAATAAAATCGAAATACTGCGTATTTAAAGTTTCACCATATTTCTTGATTTTTTTCCTTTCTCATCACAGTGTCGATGTTTGATGTGCACCCCCCAAAATCAATTCCTGGATACGCCACTGATCACACTTCTTGTAACCCCTTGTCCTATTTTCACGTACCCCTTCATTTCTTCAAGAGTGAAATCATTTGCGGAAGACCCCAAGGTACAGACATAAACATTTTGAAGTTCTTCGCTTTGTGAAGCCAAACATTTTCATCAGAGCACAGCTCCCCCATCGCTACCTCAGCTGAGTCCACTCGAACTGTTCTACCGAGGATACTTTAAGCCCATAATAGGCCATTAAACTTCAACTCTCACGGGCACCAGTGACAAGGGAAACCGAACTGGCATTGTGATGAACCAAAACAATTAGACCTTCCTTTGCGTGCCTGGTAATGAATTGGAACACATTTATCCAGTGAAAACGAAATGTGTCCGTTTTACGACTGTCGACAAGGTCACTGGGGGATTGTTCTTCTGGGGCACAGCGACAGGATGCGACTTTTTATACCCAAACACAGGAAAGAGTTCCAGGAGATCAATTTGTCAGCAATCTGGATCATTACGGTGACAGAAATTGGGGCAAGCTGTGCTTATTAATTTTTCCAGGATGTTTTCAATTTAATTTTCGTTTTGCGTGATCTTATTTTTGCGATTATTGGCACTTCAGAGTTTTGAAATCGTTTGTTTGTATTGACTATATGTTGAATTGTTTTTGTATGGATACTTGCTGAATGTGCATTCTAATCGTGAGGATAAGTTTAGTGGTTTGAGGATATCGAATTTCTGTCATTGCAGATTATGGTTTTTATTTTAACTATAGTTGTCCACTTTGACTATTTTTCCATGGGAGACTTGATGCAATTTTTCAATGCATAATTTACTTGACAGAATTTCATACAATTTACTTTTAAAAGCAAAATTGCTTTAAAACTTCTACTTGTAACTGTGCATTTTTGTTATTCCACATACCAGTCATGCAGTAGGAAAGGGCAAACATTATTTTCTTTAAATATTCATACCTGATTTAAATTATTTGTATGAAAATTCTTAAAGAGCTGCATCCTGTGAAATTTTCGTTGAAGCATTTAGTGTTCCGTTTTGTCTCTTCAAAAAACGGGACATTTCAGTACATGTGGAAACAATGGGACAGTAAACCGAAAAACCGGACTGTCCAGTTCGAAACGGGACATACTCTTGGGAATACCGCCTGTGAAACTAAATCAATAATACTATCTATAAAGTACCACAGCGACTAAAAATTCAAAATTACTCCTCAAAAAAATATTGCCCAGTTTGTTTTATTACTTTGATAAATGTTAATAATTAGTTATAAAATTGTTTTATGTTTACAAGGAGTAGAGATTAATCATATACAAGGAGAGAAACAAATGTGTGTTAGTGGACGTTTTAAAATTTTGAATAAAACGCGTTTAAAGCTCAGAACCTAGGAAGACTTACATTTCAATTTGTTTTTAAATCATGTATTTCAGAAGCACCTAAAAAGGCTCCTGTACTATCAGGGCCCGATTAAGATGTTAAAGGCCCTAGGATAAATACTTTTTGGCGCCCTGTGTACTCCGGATTTTCGATTTTACGCATTAGATAAAACATTTTTAACCATTGACTAAAGCAATTTTAGCATTTTGGGGCCCCTAAATTGCTAAAATCCCCCTTGGCGGGCCTTAGGCCACGGCTTAGTTGACCTATTCAGTAATAGGGACCTGAGTACTATATTTTACGCCCCGAAAAAGAAGACATTCTACAAACTTGTGAACTACAGGTCTCCAAACTTTTAGTTTTGGCATTAAATCTTTTAGGTTCTCACTGCCTCATATCTTCGATATATGTCATAAAAATAAATTTTAACGCTTATCATGAACTTAATCACTTTTTGCTAATGTTATGGCAGGAGTGAAACTAATTGACGATTTAAGTACGAAATGTGTCTTGCTTCAAATTTCTTCAAAAAGTGCTAGTCGAAACCTAAATCCAAAGTTGCAAAATAATTTAAAATAATTCTTCTTCTGACATACAAACTTACCAAGTATAATATTACCAACTAATAATCTTTATGCACATGAATATCTTATGACACAATAATTATATTCAATGAATAATGCATTGTTATACCTCCTTATCAGTTTGTGGTTGACCGAGGCATCTTTTGCCATTGTTCCAATATGAGCTGTTTTCAATATGAATGCAATTTATAGTTTATACGAAACTATATTTCATATTCAAGCCACTCCCTTTAGTAAAATGCTAAAACGATGATGCTTTCAAAGCTTGATGCGGAAATAAGATAGAAGGTTAAATGTTGCAGTTTATCTTAATCTGTTCTGTCTGCTGTTTCGAATGTTCTATATTGTCCTCGTAAGAAAGATTGATCTTGATGTTTATTAGTTAAAAATTATTTTGACCCGAAACAAATATTTTATAACTAAAGTAATATTTTTTTTTTCCTCCAGACTTGTTGTGGTTAAAAGTTATTTTTCGTCTCAAGTTTAATACAGTAGGAGTTCCCAACCTCTTTCTACCCATGTGCCCTTTTTATGGAACATTAACAGTATGTAACCCCAACAAAAACAATGAGTTTTATTGGACTGTGTTATCATGCTTAAATTTTAATTTGAAATTTAAATTAAATTTTATTTGATACTAAAACAAAACGAATATTTTGATGGAAGTTTCATTCATTAAACATGAAGTTAAAACAAATCAGGAAATAACGAATAAAGACACTGGGTTTGTCTTAATTTTTAAGACCTATCAACGTTCGTCACCACTTTGGTCAAATATAGCCGTTATTCATTCTCATCATCAAGTTTCTACACTTGAGATTTGATGCATTAAAATTCCAGCATTATCAGAGTAATTTTTAGACCTTTTGGTAGTTAAACTAGTATCCATAATCAATTTTTGCGTACCCCAAAAGGTACGCACACCGCTTAGTGAGAAACATCATTATACCATGGTAAAGTATTTTTTTATTGGTATAAAAAATTCAGTGTATCCCTGACTTTACTTGTTGTTTATACTAGTTTTAGGAAATTCCTTCGAAACAGACATAACAATCATAAAAGGGAAAATGGTTCTCCTACTTCAAAAAAGTTTTAAACATTTCTTCAAATTGTAGTTATAAAACATTGCATGTATTGGCAGGAAGAGGTATAGGCTGTTATTTCTACAAAATATTTAATATCAATTATTAACCAACAAAAATCACAGTAAACGGTCTTAATGTTGTTTTTTTTTTAATTTTAGGTCATTTTTATTTGAAAAACAAAATTCTTCAAATGATTTTAAACTTGTATTGTTTGGCAAAAAAAAAATAATTATATGATAAATCTAAAGGAGCATGTTCTTAATGATAAGCAAGGCTTTGGAGCAGAACTCGAGTTTCCAAACAGAAAGAAAAGTATTGCTCATCCTACTTTAGACGAAGCGGCGACTTTTGAGATTGAATAATAATTGTTAGCAAGTGAGTCAATTTTCTTCAAATTTGTGCCGCCACGCATCCGTAAGAGGCACGAGAAATCTCGTCAGATATCAAGCATTTCTTTAGAGAAGAGTTCATCTTTCACCTTTAAAAAATATCAAATAAGCAATAACTAATGATAAGCAATTCTGTCCTCTTAATTTTTTTTTTGAAATAATTTTAAGATGCCGTAATTTTAGTCACTATCAATGCGACTTAATGTTATTACGAAATTTTAATACCTGCTGCTGCTATTATTAACGCTGCTTAAAGACGCAAAATTACCTATCAGTTTGCCAAAATCTGTTTTTACTTTACTAATGATTTTCAAAGCAAAACCTATTGCTTAGGCCTAGAGTTTGGCGGTATTTTCTTTTTTTTTTTTTAATTTTGTACAAAATTCCAGCTTTTTACCGGCGCGTTTTGGTTATTTTAATAAACTTTTATTTATGGACGTTTTTTACTGGCTTTTAGAAGTTTAGTTTACTTTTATTGGAAATGTATAAGTCTGCTGATTGGGTTTATCTATGTATTGATGACTTTCTTAAAAATTATATATTTTATAAATTCTAACAGAGCATGTTTATCAAGATAAGGGATGTTTTGGAACATAATTGATTATATTGCTGCTGTTCTGGTTCAAGACTTTAAAAAGTGCGATGGGGATTTTTGCGTATAGACGTGTAGAGTAATTCACTTTGTGGGGCAAAGTGAAATGGTAAAATATTTTCACAGTTTGTAGCTCCACTTATCTTGCAATAGTTTAACAAAGCTAATAAACACGTAGTTGATTCCAGTAAAAAAATTAATTGCACTAAAGATCAACGAAAAAAAAAAATAATACGTCATTTTCAAAATTTGATACACATATTGTATTTTTTTTTAAAAGTATTTCTTGTTATTATGAAACGATAAAATTCTTGTAATAATTATTCTAAATATTGATTGAAATCTACTGACGTCCAATGCAGTACTTGTTAAATTAAAATTAAGCATGTTTTGATTTTAAATGTTCAATGCAGTTTGTCAAGTGCACGTGGGGCAAGTGGATGGGGCAAAATGAAATTTTTCATTTTGTTTACTTATCAATTTATTTAATAAATCACTGACGTATTTCTTCATTTATTAATTCATTCACAATCATTTACTTATTCATTTACTTATTTATCCATTCATTCACTTTCTTATTTACTCTCTATTTTATCCAATGACTTATTTTTTCCCATTTATTAATTAATTCATTTACAATCATTTACTTATTCATTTACTTATTTATCCATTCATTCACTTTCTTATTTACTCTCTATTTTATCCAATGACTTTTTTTTTCCCATATATTAATTAATTCATTTGTTCATTTATTTATCCGTTTATTTATACATTCATTTGATGAAAATTACTGTTAATCATCAAGTAGAAAATGTTTCATGACAAAATATTTTATTTTTCATTTTGCCCATGTGTTTTAGAGGTGAACATAGTCTATTTTTTTTTTTTGAAACTAGAAAATAATTACCAAAAATGAAAAATTATATTTTAACGTAAAATGTATTATAAGATATATTCTTTTTTTATGCATAATATAAGTATCAGAAATAGTTCACTATTTGTTCATTTTTAAATAGGTTTCTTAACTATTTCACTTTGCCCCACATTCCCCTCTTGATGTGTTCTAAATTACAGTAATGTTTGAAATAATTGAAAAATATTTATTACTTTTTCGTATTCTTTTTGCAGATACTTTTATTGTTAGTTGTTAATTTTATTTTAAGAATTATATATTTTTTGGCATGAATTTTACTATCATCTAGATAAAATTTGAGCATCGATACATGCGGAGAACTATTGTAATGTTCTTTCATTTATAATACTTGAGGCCAAACAATAAGAGTTTGCATCAATTTTACGTTTCACTGTGCATCTTTTTACCCGGTTCGATAACCTTTTACTAATCCTTTCATTGATTAAAAACTAACTTTGTTTTGAAAATAAAAATTTAATGACCGACTATCAGGAATCATCACAGTTGACTTCTCGTGCACTGTGACTCGTGTAATTCAACCAGCTAATTAAAATTTGTTCGGCACGAATCGTGGATTTGGAGCGTAGAAACGGAATACTTCAAAGAAAGAGTAGAAAAATGTGTCATATGCTAAGTATTTTCTCTTATCAGATAAAAATCGAGGTATCTTATCTCTACAGAGAATGCATAATTAAAAGGTTAATGAATATACTAATTTTTTGTTTTATTATTTTTTTGGAAATGGGGTGCATCAGTTACAAATGTGTAAGCAGCATTTTTTTTTTTTTGAAAAATCAAGTGTTATTTTTGTTTTCCATTGATTGAGTGTAAGGGATAGGTTCTGTTTAGTACAGTCAAACCTGTCTATCTCAAATTTCACGGGACAGAAGAAAAATTCGAGATACGGAGGTTTCGAGATATAGAGGTAGGGATAAAATTTACAAAAATACGCAATTGGAACAAAGTTAAATACTTAATAGATTGTTTTGCATTGACATTGTTGAATATTTTACTGCACGACCTGTTGTGAGTCCACGTTTTACTAATTGTGACTATATCGGTAGCAAGTTAATGCATACCTTTAAGTACGAGCATAGTCTTTGATTGATTGTGCAGAAGATGATTTTTGTCTCCAATATATTATACCATTGATAAAGGTGGCTGGAGATGAAATTCAAAAATGAGCGTCGTCAAAATTCGAGATAAAGAGGTTTTTGGGAAAAATCATTCGAGATAAACATGAGAAAATACATTAAATGTATGCTGTAAAAGCAGGGAAATTGAAAATTTTCGACATAGAGAGGTTTTCGAGACAAACAGGTTCGAATGTATATAATTTTCTTTTCTTTTATATCCAAAGGATGTAGAAGAAAGTATTGGATTCATGAAATCGTGTTTAGTCTTTTTTTTTGGGGGGGGGGGAGGGGAAGTAAAAATAAAAAGGACGAGAGGACCCTTCACGCATTGTTAAAAATCGGTGGAAAGAAACAGAAAAGTTAAAAAAGAAAAAAAAATAAGTTTAATAAATACCGTAAAATGGGGTGTATAGGAACAGCGGGGTCAATCGGAACAAAACTTCCCGACCGTACAAAGAAATTCTTCATAAATATACTATTGAGTATTTTTCGCCATGAATTTTTTTTTAGAAAGGTAAGATCATAGGAAGTAGGAAAAAATTACTTTTGTCAATCTGGCAACGCTACTGGCTTCTAAAGAGGGCTGCACGTTGAATGCTAGAAAACATCACATTTTCATAGACTGCAAAACTTCATATGCAAGAACAAACCTTCTTATATTTAAAAACTATGAGTGGTATGTTTCAATTATACATGTATCTGAACAACAGAATACCACATTAGAATTTACATTTTTTATAAATTGTGTCATAAAAGTGAAGAATTCTGAAAAATGCCATAGGAAAAAAATTTGCGGGGTGAATCGGAACACTTAGTTCTGTTGTTCCAATTCAAACTTATTTGAAGGAAACTGTTTGAAAACTCAAGATTCTAACCCTAATTCTTCTAATCAAGACAAGGACAAGGATTTATTACTGTTTATCCCTTCTCGTGAGCAACTAGATCTTAGAATGACAAAAGTTGCAGATTTCAAAAGATTTTTTCTCCAGGAGACTTCTTTTTACTTAAAATAAAAGGGGGAAAGTCACATAGACTTTATGTAGTAAACGTCCAGCACACAGACAGTGATGAATAAGCGAAAAAATCTTTCAGGACAATCCCCGAAACCCAGAAATTTCAAAAAACTAAAGAAAAGGTAGAGTTCATCCCAGGAGATGTTATGAAAAAACTTAAGCCAAGTCACAATTGCTAGTTTTAAGGACAAGTACATATTTGTGGACGACATGAGTGACTTCCATTCATGTTAAATCTTTGTATTTCAATTCAAAAGTATTTCTTAAAATTACTTTTCATTTTTCATAAGTTCAAAATTATTTTGAATTTTCACAAATTATAAACGTTTACTGGTACTGAAATTATACATTTATTTGACAGTAATTATCTGTTCTTATTCTCCCCCATCAATATTACTCATGTTTGTGAGACCTATTACAGATTAAATTGAAAAAAATAAAAATTTTAACAAGTGTTCCGATTGACCCCTATCAGCGGGGTGATTCGGAACACCCATAATTTGCTATATATTTTAATAGTAATTGTTCAAAATCTTTTGTCTTTGCTTGGAATATCAAAAGTAAAGCGAGACCGAAGTTTTTATCCAAAAAATAAAATTAAAAAAAAATCTTTTAACTGCTTTTTTTACAATCAAAGCTGAAAAGTGTTCCGATTAACCCCATTTTACGGTAAATGAAATATAAGATAATGAAACTAATAATTTTAGATTTGAAAATTTGTGTCACTCTGTCAATCTATCTGTGATCCCTGATAACTTGAAAGTAATGCCCCGAGTTGCAATTTTTTTTTTTCCACGAAAGATCTTGGGCCAGGACAACACAATCTTGTACTTGAGCAGGTCAAAAAAATTCAACATCAGCACCTACTAGGGAAATTTTAAACTAAACGTAAATCAAAACTTAAATGTGGGTTTAACTTGAAGTTACTTTTTGATTTTGCTATTTTAAGAGCATTTTTTGAAGGATTCAAAAAAATTTAGTAACTTCTCTAAGAGAACAAATATTTTTATCTAAAAAATCTACAACGTTCAAAAAATATATTTTACTACCAAAAGACTTTGAAAATTGTGCAGATTCTAAGTATTCTTAATTTTTGGTTTCAAAGACATAGGAGAAAGTTCTTAACAAAAATTGAAATTGTTTTATTGTGCGTAAAAATGATAGCTGAAATGATTTTTTTAAAATTTTTGTTAAAACTTTAATTTTATAATTTAGTTTTGACAACGAAAATGAAAGGAAATTCGAAGCTTATTTTTATATCGTAACAAAAAAAGCTGCAAGCGATTTTATATTTAGTTTAAAATTATTTAGTACTAAATCTACTACAAAAACTAACCAGTTAAAATATCATGTTTTGTGCAAATTGCAGTACTTGAGAATAAAGCAGTAAAAAGTAGAATTGAGTAAAACCTTGATTTTCCACCGTGCTATGTTTTTTTTTTGGGGGGGGGGGGTTCAATCATTTCTGTTGCCAGGACTTTAAACCACAAACTTTTTTTCTCTTTTTTTTCAGTCATTTTAAGATTGAGGTTAAATATAACCCAAAAATACATGTCGAAATTCTTATAGATATTCGCTCATTTTAACGTTTTATGTCTCTATTCATTAAAACTATTTTACCGACCTTAGATATCTTGCTTGTTCCCGTTACCCGTTAAGAATTTCGACCAGTGATAGAACTTTAACTCAATTGTGTGCTCGTCCAGATGAAAAGCTTTCATTTTAAACTTCATAAATATTTTGTTTCTAGAATATCCTCAAAAATTAAAAATGCATTTAACAAAGAAGAAAATAAAATCTTTTCCATAACAGACCAAAAAAACTTCCACAGTGAACTCAATAGACAATTAAAGAATGCAATTGACGTAAAAAAGAAACTAAATCCCGTTCGCCTCTCAGCGTCTATGAATTCTTTTTCCAAAACGGATACGTTTTCACCAAAACAAAGCTTCGCAATAGTGACGAAATCTAGCAACAAAAGAATAAAAACAAAAGCATCCACTGTATAAACAACTCTGCAAGGAACATTTTCCCCAATTGATAGCGTAAATTTGCCCTTTTTTTATGGCAACAGCACGTATATTTGATCGCCAAAATAGTAGGTGTGGAAGGCCAGAATATTTCGCCGGCCGCTTGTTTTGCTGCTCTATATGTACTGTAAGGACAGATCTGTGTCCGCCTGAGCTTGAAAGACTGTTCACGCTTGGCTGCTAAAGCGGGACCTGTAAGATGCTTGTACTTCGGACAGTTTTTATTTTTTATGTTGGTCATTTTTCTTTTTTTTTTTCGTTTCTTGTTTGTTTTTCCGCCCTGAGTTTTTTTTAGGACTGTGATGAAACGATTTCATTTTCATGTCGCAAAAAGCTGTCGCTCAGAATTTTATGCTTCAACTCTGTTGGAATTTTCCACCATTCAAGACTGTTTGGAGTCGAAATAGTTTCATAGCTTAAATATTTTCTAATGTTATGGTCAAGAATAACTATGCACACATAAAAAGTTATGATATTATAAACTACAGTTTCAACAGACAGCAGGGTGCTCTAGATTTAGAGAGACATGGAGGTGTACTGACTGTTTTCGTAAATGTATACACCAGTAGAAAATGAATGTTGTTTCTACAGTAAATCCCAGCTAATTTTATAGCGATAAACTGTAAAAATCTCTAATTTTACAGTAATAAACTGTAATATTGCTACTTTTACATTATTAAACAAAAATTGCTTTTTTTGTATAGTAATAAATAAAAATTGCTAATTTAACAGTTTATTACCATGTATTTTACAATTTTAAACTGGAACCTCTGCTGCCAGTATTGTTCTTACAGTACAATACAGCTAAATTTTACGGCAATAAACTGTAAAAATTTTATAGTACGAAACTGTAAAATTGCTAGTTTTACTATTTGTTACTGTGTATTTTGCAGTTTTAAATTGGAACTTCGGCTGCCAGCATTATACAGTAAAAACAGCAGTTCATTTTTTGCAGTATATCAGAGGGCGGCCACTTTCCATTTAAAGTGTGTCCTTGCTGTAGTAGGGTTCTGGTAAAAAAGATGTTCAACCTTGAACGAGCTCATTTACATCAACAGTACCAGTAATCGTGGTCATCAACCCAAAACAGCTTTCTTCCCCCTGTTTGAACAAATTTAATTGTTTAAGCCGCAGCCAATTATTGGAAGTTGACTCATCAAAGCCACACTAAACAGTTGCATTCTTTAAACAATCAGCTATTTTAAAATTTGATCAGAATAACTAATTTCTTAAAAATAAAGAACTATTGTTAACTATTTCTCTATTTTTTCTTGTTCTGTAGAGGTACGTTAACAAATCAGTTTAAGAGCAAGAATCTGAGAGAGTGTCACGCCTGTGATTCATGACGTCACAGATTTTTTCCAAAAAATTACCAAATGTTTATTATCTTATGGAAAGAACAAATCCAGAATGTTTTGTTCTAAAGTTGAGTTGTTTATTTTTTATGGATCCCTAAAGGTGAAGCTGCGGCATCAAAAATTAAGCGGATTTTCAAGACATGGAAGTTGCTGTGAGCCAAAACTCTTAGCAGGAACTGTTTCACTCCAATTTTCTTTTTGTACATGGAATGTAGAAGGTTGAAACTTTACAAAATGAATGTTAAATTTGTGGTTAGTTGTTGCCGTAAGGTCAGTGAAGGCCCTCAAAACAAGGCATTTTTGACGTTTTTTAGCGTTTTTGAGGTCCAAAAACAGCTTAAACATTTCAGTTGGCACGGCAAAAGTAGTGTCGTTTGAAAGACCAGTGTAAGCACTTTAAAATAATGCATAAATAACCGAGGAAAGTTCAATGTGCTTTTAGTTGCGTAAGGTCGAAATATGAAAAATGTCATATTTTACCGACATTCGAACGGTCATAAATTCCTCTGCCAACAACATATTGAAATTTTTTTTTTGCCAATGTCATACTCTAGTCTTTGTCTTAACAGAACAGTAGAGTCCTTTGAGGCGAAATGTAAAAAAAATATTTTACAAAAAATGTATTTTTTCCTGTGCATTTTTTGTAAAAAAATTTTTTACATTTCGCCTCAATGGACTCAACTGTTCTGTTAAGACAAAGACTAGAGTATGACATTGGCACAAAAAATATTTCAATATGTTGTTGGCAAAGGAAGTTATGACCGTTTGAATATCGGTAAAATATGACATTTTTCATATTTCGGCCTTACGCAACTAAAAGCACGTTGAACTTTCCTCGGTTATTTATATATTATTTTAAAGTGCTTACACTGGTCTTTCAAACGACACTACTTTTGCCGTGCCAACTGAAATGTACAAGCTGTTTTTGGACCTCAAAAACGCTAAAAAACGTCAAAAATGCCTTGTTTTGAGGGCCTTCACTGACCTTACGTCAGCAACTTACCTCAAATTTAACATTCATTTTGTAAAGTTTGAACCTTCTATATTCCATGTACAAAAAGAAAATTGGAGTGAAACAGTTCCTGCTAAGAGTTTTGGCTCACAGCAACTTCCATGTCTTGAAAATCCGCTTAATTTTTGATGCCGCACCTTCACTTTTGGGGATCCATAAAAACTAAACAACTCAACTTTAGAACAAAACATTTTGGATTTGGTCTTTCCATAAGATAATAAACATTTGGTAATTTTTTGGAAAAAATCTGAGAGGTCATGAATCACCTCATAATGCTAGGCGTGACAGTTTCTCAGATTCTTGCTCTTAATGTCAATCATACATTTTGGGCTCTGGGTGCTACAGTATTTGTAGAAAATGCATTTCCCCATCAGAAATCAGAATTAGCACCTATTTCTTATCCTTGGATTCCAAGAACTTTCTACGATTTACTAAGCTTGAATTTCTAAAAGCTTGCCTACATCGTGGGTCTGCTTTTTAACAGGGCCTACCTTCTTTTCAACCTGTTGTTTGCGAGAAATGTTCTTCCCAAACTACGCATAGACCGGGGATACAAAACTGTTGATTGTAAAGTACTCATCTCCTACCACGGCCCACCTTTTAGCTCTAGGCCTTAGATTTCCCCATTTGGGGGTCCGCTTGACTTGGTGTTCAAGTCAAGAGTGGTGTACTCTTTAGGTTCTCTAAGCGGGGGAAAGTGTCGAGCTGAGCGCGTCAGCCCAGTTAGACGTTTACTCCTTAATATGGGAACCTGCTACATGCACCGTGGTGTGTGACAAAGCGATGTAAAAATGGAAATTAGTGGGCAAAGTGAAATGGTCAAAGATAATATGCTTACCAAGTTGAAACTGAACAAATTGGAAATTTATTTTGAAAATGAGAGTCCGTAAAGAAATAATACTGTATTTCATGATAAAGTTTGAATTGAAATATCATAAAAAAATTTTATCATAAATTTATACTCTAAAAAAGTTTACTTTTTTTTTCACGGGGTAAGAGAAAAATAAATTATTTAAGTAAGAAAACTTAGAGGTAACGAAAATAAATGTAGATAAACTTAAAATAACTTAAAACTTTCATTCTCTAGCGCGTAAGTAAAACAATGTATGAAGAGTCCCTAATGAATTTTTCTGACAAATGACAAATTTGAGGCAGCGAAAATAACAGTTTGCTCAGAATAATTTGAAACTTTTATATTATTAAGCAACGAAAAATGCTTGTTGAGCATTGATTGTTGTTGAGCCTGATTAATATTGCCAAATGACAAATTAATGTAACAAAAATTAGGGTTAACTCTCGATATAATTTAAAACTTTTAAACTCTTATGCACAAAAAGCAAAACAATACACGAAGAGTATTTCTAAGATGAATTTTACTTACAAATGCTATACTTTTACTCTCATTTATTGAAAAGGTTAATTATTTTTAGTTGAATCAGACTTCGGAATAAACACGGCGTGGCGTCTCCTGGAGCCATTTTCAATTCAAACTTAAAAGAGCGACGCTTGATAAGGAGTCATCTTTCTTTAAAAACAAAGACTGTTCCCATGGATCGCTTGGGAGACGGTGTATGAAGTGTTCCCTAAAACACCACCAAGATCTTATTTTATCTGTTTTACTTTTATATATTCTTTGATATATTTTCTGCACTAACCGTTGTGCTATTTTTATAAATCATGTTTCTCGTGGGATAAGATCGTGATGAAAAAGCCCTACCAAGGGTTCTTTCTTTTTGTGATCATTTTATTTGGATGTAGGTCAATAACTGTTCTTCTCCCTGTTTGTTCTTGAAAAGTGTAAAAGTATCATGAGTTGAAAATTAGAGCTTTAATTTTCATTACGTTTTCATACAACGCTTTTTAGAAAAAGCGTTTTTTTTTTTTTTTTTTTTAAAGTTGGGTTTCCATTGATTATCTTGAAAATTCTTGTCTTTTTCTACCTTTGTTCTATTCAATACTTTTCTTTTTTGATTAAATTGTGTAAAAAGTTTTGTGGAAGAAAACTGTTTTTCATTGATGTTTTTCCGTTTAGAATATTTTATCCACTCTGAGGTTAATTTAAAAAATTTGTAGTTAATTTCATTGTTTATTAGAATTTTTCAGTATCAAAAATGCTATTATTTATGAATTTTTGAAAAGTTTTTTTAAAGCTATCGATGCTTGCTTCTTTCTTTTGAAAAATTAGACATTCCATTAGGTTTGGATTAAAAAAAAGAAAGAAAAAAGAAAGTAACAAATAAAAGAAAAAAAATATTGAGAATTAAATTAGATTTTTTTCGACGTATCTTTAAAGAAGTTTTTTATTTTTCCTTCGAACTGGGAGGTAAAACTGCAATTTTTTCGAACAAAAGAGAACAATTCGAACAACTTTCTTTCTTTCTTTCTTCTTTTGTGCTATTTGCCGCCTTGCAGATTTTCATGGATACGACAATGACACACCAGCAGAAAGATTTTTTTTTAAATTTCCTTTTTTTGTTAAAAGGTTTCGAAATTGTTCCTATAAATTTTAAGGGATTTTTCCATGTTTTGTATTTTAATTATATGCATGAGTTACTTTTTTCTTTGTGTTACTTTATTTGAAATGTTTTTAGTTCCTCATCACTCATACTTGTTATTTTGGTCGATGAATCAAAGCCATCGATGTTTCAAAGCATGATACTTTTTCATCAGTGTCACACCTCTGGTTTTAGTTCCTTATTTGAAGTCAAACTTAAATTAGTCCGTGGAGTTAGTGCAAACATATTTCACTTCCGGATACCAGTCTGAAATTTTATGTGGGGCTTAAATTCACATAGGAGGACAAAAAAACGCCGGGAGACACTTGATCGAAGGTCAAGGTCATTCCGTGATGACGTCATCAAATGGCCGCTTTTGCAGGTAAATACGTTCGTTTAACTGCTTAAAACTCCATCATGGATTCAAATATTGCAAAACTCAAATACATCATCTGAAAGCTCTTTAAAAGAGCTATTTAGAAAGACTTATTTTTTCTTTCTAAGGTCAAGGGCCCAACCTGTGATGACGTCATCAAAATGGCCGCTTTTACAGGTAAATACGTTTGTTTAACTCCCCCTAAAACTCCATCATAGATTCAAATATTGCAAAACTGAAATATATCATCTGAAAGCTCTTTAAAAGAGCTATCTGGAAAAATTTAATTTTTCTTTCTAAGATCAAGGGCCCACCTGTGATGACGTCATCAAAATGGCCGCTTTTACAGGTAAATACGTTTGTTTAACTCCCCCTAAAACTCCATTATAGATTCAACTATTACAAAGCTCAAATATATCATCTGAAAGCTCTTTAAAAGATCTATTTAGAAAGATTTAATTTTTCTTTCTAAGGTCAAGGGCCCACCTGTGATGATGTCATCAAAATGGCCGCTTTTACAGGTAAATACGTTTGTTTAACTCCCCCTAAAACTCCATCATAGATTCAACTATTGCAAAACTCAACTATATCATCTAAAAGCTCTTTAAAAGAGTTTTCTAGAAAGATTTAATTTTTCTTTCTAAGATCAAGGGCCCACCTGTAATGACGTCATCAAAATGGCCGCTTTTACAGGTAAATACGTTTGTTTAACTCCCCCTAAAACTCCATCATAGATTCAAATGTTGCAAAACTCAAGTATATCATCAGAAAGCTCTTTAAAAGAGCTATTTAGAAAAATTTAATTTTTCTTTCTGAGGTCGAGGTCCCACCTGTAATGACGTCATCAATATGGCCTCAAATGACGTCATCACAGGTGGCCCCTGACCTTAGAAATAAAAATTAAATCTTTCTAGATAGCTCTTTTAAAGAGCTTTTAGATGATATATTTGAGTTTTGCAATATTTGAATCTATGATGGAGTTTTAGGGGGAGTTAAACAAACGTATTTACCTGTAAAAGCGGCCATTTTGATGACGTCAGTACAGGTGGGACCTTGACCTCAGAAAAAAAAATTAAATCTTTCTAAATAGCTTTTTTAAAGAGCTTTCAGATGATATATTTGAGTTTTGCAATATTTGAATCTATGATGGAGTTTTAAGCAGTTAAACGAACGTATTTACTTGTAAAAGCGGCCATTTTGATGACGTCATCACAGGTGATCCCTTGACCTCAGAAAGAAAAATTAAATCTTTCTAAATAGATCTTTTAATGCGCTTTCAGATGATATAGTTGAGTTTTGAAATATTTAAATCTATGATGGAGTTTCAGGGGGAGTTAAACAAGCATATTTACCTTTAAAAGCGGCCATTTTGATGACGTTATTACAGGTGGGCCTTTGACCTCAGAAAGAAAAATTAAATATTTCTAAATAGCTATTTTAAAGAGCTTTCAGATGATACCTTTGAGTTTTGCAATATTTTAATCCATGATAGGGTTTAAGCAATTAAACGAACGTATTTACCTGTAAAAGCGGCCATCTTGATGACGTCATCACGGGAGTTCATGACCCCTGATCAAGTGTCTCCCGGCGGTTTTTTGTTCTTATATATGTACCTAAGCTCTGTACCAAATTTCACACTGGTATCCGGAAGTGAAATATTTAGGCTGTTTTTGTCGCTAACTCCACAGACTAAATTGTTGGAGTTTTTATTGATGTTTTGACGTTTGAGTTTTTTTTAAGGGGTTACAGTACCTTTCTAACAATTTTCTTTAATTTAAGTGAAAAGCGTAACTCTTTGAAACCTTTGTTTCTGCACTTATTTAACAATCAATAATTCATTTTCAAACATTAAACATTTTACCCACTTTTTTTTGAAAATTTGAAAGATTTAAGAAAATTTCAATTTTTAAAAAACCCTAAGGCTTTTTTGTTTTTGCACTAATTTTAAAATTTATTTTTGCTAAATGATCACAAGAATTACCTCTAAAAATCTGTGCATTCATTTTCCTATATATTCATTTTAAAACATTTTGTAACCTTTTATGTAAAAAATTCTTAGAAAATTTTGCTTTTTGAGGTTTAACAAGCTCTAAAAATTTTATTAATTTATGAAATGCTTATTCAATGCACAGTTTTGTTAAGTAGAGTATCCTGAGTGTAAAAAATCTACTTATATTAAAAACTGAGTATCTTTCTAACTTTCTTTCTATCTTTCTAACTATCTTTCTATGTCACGCTTCTTTCTCCTGAACGCCAATGAACTGAAAGTCGAACCAGGTACCGATAGATAGGTATTTTTTCAGGCTTCAATAGTTTCAATTTATATAATTATACGATTTTAATTTGCGAAGATATCAATTAATAAGTAGTCAAATTTAAAGCGATTAAGCCTAATAAATGATTAAATATGAAATCCATTGTTGCATTGCAAAACGTGGTTGCCATGAAACAGTAATAAAAATGATGATGAGAATTTTGAATGAAGGCTTAACTAAATCAAACACGAAACTCATAAGCGGGCGACTTACATAGTATTTTTATCGCTAGCTACTTGTAGTATTTTGAAACATTCATTTGTTGAAGAGCCATCTACTTATATTAAAAACTGAGTATCTTTCTAACTTTCTTCCTAACTATCTTTCTATGTCACGCTTCTTTCTCCTGAACGCCAATGAACTGAAAGTCGAACCAGGTACCGATAGATAGGTAATTTTTCAGGCTTCATTAGTTTCAATTTATATAATTATACGATTTTAATTATCGAAGATATGAATTAAGTAGTCAAATTTAAAGCGATTAAGCCTAATAAATGATTAAATATGAAATCCATTTTTGCGAAACGTCGTTGCTATGAAACAGTAATAACAATGAGAATGAGAATTTAGAATGAAGGCTTAACTAAATCAAACACGAAACTCATAAGTGGGTTACTTACGTAGTATTTTTATCGCTAGCTACTTGTAATATTTTGAAACATTCATTTGTTGAAAAGCCATCTACTTATATTAAAAACTGAGTATCTGTGTCTGCTTCCCTTGAGCGAGCAGAACTTGCTGTAATTTTCCTCACCATTTTGAAGGCGCGAAGCATCTCAATGATTCGAATGATTTTTTTGATGCAGGAAAAAAGTGAAGGCGTAAAGCGCCTGTTAGCGAGCCGCCTTGGCGGGGAGTAGTGTCTTGAAATTTTCCTCACTACTTTCAAGGCACGAAGTGCCCGTGCAACGCCGGGTCACGTGCGTGGTATGTCTTGAAATCTAATGAACATTAAATTATACCAAATAATATAACTTCAGAATGAGGTAAAAGTTAGAGAGGGGGCACGTTATGCATCAACATGCCGCAGGAAGCTAATCTAGCTGCCCTGGCAGCTAGTATTACTTTAAAGTTGTATCTTTAATAGAAAAAATTTCTTAGCTTTTCCAGTAACATAGAAACACTAAAAACTGATTATCGAGAAAAAGCGCTTTAAAATTTTGCTTTTCCATTAGAACACATAGCGTGCATGACCTAAAATCACTCATAACTTTTTAAATAATTGAGCTAAAGCAATGCTATTTTTTCCGAGTGTTTTAAATAACTTTTGCTTTTGAAATAAGCACTAAATTTTTTTTTGGTCGTTTGGTCATTTTTGAGGTACTGTAACCCCTTAATTGAAATGTGAAGCAAATAGCAAATAAATTACTCCTTTAGTGTCACAGTTGAACTATTATTATTTTTTAAACATGCCATTTCTGTACCTTAGAACCAGAACGACGTAAGTTCAAAAATGGCTATTTTCACTTTTTGCTGTATTGTATTTTAAACCTATTCCGCGTCGACCCACAAAAACATTATTCTAGAAAATCAATTCCTTCATAATTATTTAACATCATTAAAGAGCGCTAGTCTGATCCTTTGTAGGCATCGGACAATCGTTTTCGAACTCTACTGAAAAGTGACGAAAATGGACTTACGTTAGTCTGGTTCTGAGGTACAGATTTTAAAAGGAATAAATGCAGAAAGTTATTGCAAACGTTTTGCAAATTAATTTTAAACATTGAACTCAAGCTTTTGAATGACAAGCCTGGCTATTGTATGTTTTTTTTTTTTTTTTTGGTAAGTAGATGTTCAATGCTCAAAGTTAAATTCAATTTTTCACCAAGAAATTAGTTAAATCTTGAAAAATTAACTGCAGCCATCAGATTGATGTAAAGTTACACTAATTAAATAGTTACATTGGTGAAGATTAACTGGATGAGATGGGTCACTCGGACATTGGTAATCAACCAATTTGTTTATCGGTGCATCCCAAGTAAAAGTAATATATATATATATATATATATATATACATATATATATATATATATATATATATATATATATATATATATATATATATATATATATATATATATATATATACAGGGTGTCCACTCCAATCGTGGACCAATAGCTAATTTCTAAACCGTTAGAGATAAGCATATAGTTTATTTAGGAAAAAATCTCCAAATTACGAAAGGAATTTTGGGTCTATTCAATGTTTTTCAAAAAATCAAATTTTGAAAGAGTTACGAAATTTAAATTTTTATACTGCCCCCCAGTCCTATCAATCATATTTAGTAAAACATTCTTGACACTGTAACGTTTAAAACTTAAAGAAAATCACTGTTCTACGACAAAAATTGACCGAGTTATGACGTTTTGAAAAATCAAGATTTTGTAGGATTTCGCTTACGCTCCCTTAAGCGATCTCTCGATGACGTCATGAAACAACGCAAAAATCTTGATTTTTCAAAACGTCATAACTCGGTCAATTTTTGTGGTAGAAGAGTGATTTTTTTTTAGTTTTAAACGTTACAGTGTCAAGAATGTTTTACTAAATATGATAGATAGGACTGGGGGGTTGTATAAAAATTCAAATTTCGTAACTATTTCAAAATTTGATTTTTTGAAAAACATTGAATAGACCCAAAATTCCTTCCGTAATTTGGAGATTTTTTCCTAAATAAACTATATGCTTATCTCTAACGGTTTAGAAATTAGCTATTGGTCCACGATTGGAGTGGACACCCTGTATATATATATATTGTCAGATGTCGCGTTAAGCATTTAAAATTTCGACCCCATCTGACTATCCAGCACTGGAAAATGTGTGGACTCTGAGTTAAAATAGCCGGCTCGGACTCCAACTCTTGGAGTTTCGAATCCTTAGACCTCTGGCCAAAATTGCTAGACTTGGACTCCATGAGTCCGACTCCGCAGCCCTGTATAATACGACTATCAAGTCGAGCAGAAATATTCTATCAAAGCAATCGAGACAAATTAGATGCGTGCTCTTGCCCTCTATTATTTATATCACTGATCTCCTGCGGTTAACAGGGTTTTAGTCCTCTGATGAAGATGTATCCTTGCAGGTACAGAGGTACAGTGCACTAACTCGAAGATGGGCAATGGACCGTGGGGTTCACATCCGGACCCGCTACGATGTGACTTGCATGTATTATTTGCAGACCACACTGCCTCCATACTTGCGAACAATAGAGGTGGAAAAATCCGGCTAAAGTCTAGAATGAAGTTAGTGTGACATAAAGGGGGGGGGGGGATTTCCTCCGTCATTTCAATATGAATTTAGCCTTCATTGTGATGATTAATGAACTATGAACGTGGTAAAATGTAGTAGAAAGATGTATCGTATATTTGATCAAAAATATCCACTCATTAATTAGCCGCTAACAAGTCTTCTCTCACCTCTTAGCGGTCTGCATTAATTCACCTCATTCCTAGATGTCTGATTTTTGTCCATTGATTTTTGAGTTGGACGAATTGTTTACAAATCGCAATTTTACCAATGTAACATAGCATAATGAGTTGTGTTGTCTTCGATTTAGGTCTCTCCGCTTCCTCATGATGATATATCCCATTATGCTATTATACCATCCCTTCAAGAGCGAAGGCGCATTCTACAGAGCACTACTCTATTCCCCCCCCCCCAAAAAAAAAAACCGATTCGAACAAATTACCTAAACTTTTCCATGGTGCAGCCTGCGCTATGGACCCCCCCCCCCCCTCGTGTGACATCATATAATGAGTTGCAATATTTTTGACCAAAATCTCTATGCAGTTCTCATGATGAGACGTCCCATGATGAGTTGTAATGTATTTGATCAAAACTTCCCCGTAAACAATCAAAGACATCACGACTTATCACGTGATCACAACGTTGAAGAAATCACAGCTCATGTGATGTTTTCGGTTAACAATGTATGTTAATCCTAAAACGACCCATAACATCTATTAACTAGTCTCTGCTACCCCCCCCCCCCTGGCCCTTCATCTGGGGTGAACGATTCATGTCCTTATACTTCTGAAAACATCCCCCTCCCCCGTCCACACACACAATAATTTTTGCAAGTCATCCCTCCTGGCACTGATCATGTGTTAACTTTAAACGACATCTTAACTTTTGGTATTGTTGTTTTTGCATAAAAATGTTGACTAAAAATATCAATTATATAATTAATTGTGTGTAATATGCTGTTTTATTCATTGTTCTATCGCGTTTCACCGCCAAAGCAACTCCAACCTGCACTTGGCCCGGAATGATAATCTATAAAATATATTTCTATGCTAAATATAACATGAAAAATCACAATCATCACGACTTTGAAACTGTAAAAATGAGAGGAAGTATTTTTAGAAATTATATTTCTTTTTTTAGTAAGTTAATATTTTCAGTCACGATTCTGGATTCCAAGAAATGTGTGAAAAAGAATTAGTTTCACGATCTTCTTACTGATTAAAATCTACATCCTTTGTTGCCACCACATTTACGTCTTTTATCTGATTTTGAGGTGCAAAAACTGGGTTTATATCCCAAAAAAAGATTTCCCCGTATGAGATCTTTTTGCGTCTGTTTTCATTGTATAAATTTATCTGTGTTTTATAAAATAATATGGTATAAGCAAGTTGTTTGCTTATTATTTTAAGCAACATGTTGTTTGCTTTATTTTTCCATGAAAAATACTTGCAGAGTTTTTTTACGTGCGTGTGTGGCACAGATTCTATTTTTGATATAAAAGTTTCTATGAACGTTATCTTTTCTCCTTTTTATCATGATCTTCATTCATTTAATATTTTTAAACCTTTAAGAACCACGGACAATATGTGTCCCCTAAGTTCACATTTATAAATTATCAAATACTGATAATGGAAGTATTCCACATATTGTTTGAAGCATCGAAATCTTATATTAACGAAGAAAATTAATTATTTAAAAAAAACATACTAATTTTATTTTGAAAACGTTGTAAATGAAATACATCGATTGAAAACAGCACATTCACTGCCATGCTTCTTCATGAAAAATATATATACGCCGCCTCATTTATGCGCCTTTTTCACTTATACGACGATTTTGAATGGTCCCAGCACTTTCCATAGCAAAATAATGACAGTATCGTTCGTTTATGCGTCTCTCTAAAGATAAATATTTCACTTATGCGCCGAATTTTCCCTAAAATGTATAAATTTATTTATTTTCTTTAAAAAATAAGCATTTTTCTTTACTTTCCTCTTTAATTTTTCGCCTTTATTGCTCACGGAAGGCATTTTTTGCCGCATGAACTAGAGTTCGGAGAGGGACAATTATCTATTATGCATCGTTTTAAAGGGAACAGTTTGTAATTAGGTATGCCACAACTTTTGTTTTCTCTTAATCTTTATAGTTACGTTACAGTAATTGCCAAACTGTAGTAATATATCCTTTTTCTATAGAAACATTCTTATTCACTCTCTCATTAGAACCTATGTTTAGTTTTAGTCCTTTAAATAGGCTTGTTCACTTATACGTATCTCTCACTTATGCGCCTTTTTCTGTTGATCCTTAGGGCATGCGCATAAGTGAGAGTTCACTATATTTATTAAATATTTTCCGATAAAACATAATATTTTCATTAAAATGTACTGCTCGGTAAAAGAATCGAGAATGCACATGCAAAGTGTTTTGAAAGTTTTTGTAAGTACTACAGAAAGAAAAAGTAGAAAAAGAATATCAGTTCTGCACCTGGATGTTATTTTTCTCTCTATGTTATGTAACTTTCCTGCCTATCATGTAGGGAAGTGTGGGGAAAAGTGAAATTGTTAAAATAACTTATCTTTTTCAAAACGAAAAATTGGAAATTTGCTCTGAAAATTACAGTACATAAATAAAGAATAATACATTTAGTGAAACAATTTTCATTGAAATATTTAATTTCCGTGTTTGGCAGTGGATTTGTACTTTCAAAAATAGAAGTCGTAAATTTTCACTTTAAAAATACGCAGGGTAAAGTAAGAAAGAAAATAATTTTCAAATGAAATGTTTTCTATTTGATTATTCAACATATTTTTCCTTAAATGAATGTATAAATCAACGAATTAATGAATAAATGAGTAGACAATAAAGCAATGAGTGAATAAATAAGTGAAGAAATTAATATATAAAAAAAATAAATGAGTGAATAAAAAGAATTGATATAAACTACAAAATACTGTCCGCCCCGCTTAAACGAATACTGTCGGTTCCATGAAATATTATTCGATTAAGCGGGGATCTTTAACATTGCGTCTATGGCATCGGTTCTGAGAATATTTATTCGTATAAGTGGGGTATTCGTTTATCCGTTACCCGATTAAGCGGGGACGACAGTACTGCAATAAAAGTGGGAAACTTAGCAAGTGTTTTGTATAGTTATTTACCTGGATCTTTTGAATAATTTATTGTTTGATCAGAGACTCAACTATGTGTTTTAGAACTGTTAACACATTGATAGATAAGTGGAGCTACAACCTGTGAAAATATTTAAGAATTTTAATTGCCTTACTATCCCACATTCCCCTTCTATCTGAGTAATTGCATCAAGCCAAAAAGACATGAACTCCCCCCCCCCCCCCGTACACGGTTTTATTCCGTTTTTAAAGAATTTGCTCCGAAGAAATAATTATGGAGAGCTCAATTTCAGCATTTTGTTAGATCACAATTCTTCGCTTTATCATTTTTAAGATTAATAACTGACCAACTACAATAGTAGCATTTAAAAAAAATGGATACGAATTCTCATTTACATGATCTTGGGCTTTGGTTCCTCGATACTGGGAATTTAATAAGTTCCACCTTGGGTTTTGCAAAATATCCCAATTGTCAGCCTTTAATCCCTGAAGGAACACTATCTTGTTTGAAATTATAAAACTATTTTGAAGCTCGGATTCATTTATAAAAGGCTGTTTTTTTTTCTTGGCTATTTGAATAAAATAGATTACATTTTGAATTTTCGGCAATTTCTTCAGATTTAATTTATGGTTTCACTGCCAAAAACGGGTCATTTATGTACCATATCTTTACAAATATGTATGCTACGTCCGGTATGGTATAACACAGCTCAACAGCTGCCCCCAAAATCCAGTCTTTATCATATCGGCGATCCATAAAAACCTTTGATTACACGACATTGAAAAAAAAAAAATGTTTTTTTTGACCGGGTTAAATATAATCACGTGCGGCTAAGATTTGATCAAGCTCTCTCCCCGCGCCGTCCCTCCCGCACTACCCGCCCTCGAACGACCCGCAGCCCAATTGCCCCTCGGCCCTGCCGCCACCGCCCCGACCCACCCCGCCACACTCTTAACGTGCACCCCCACCACATCCTCAAGTCCAACGTACCCCAATACCCCACCCCCCACACCCGTCCCGCTCCCCGCCCGCTACCTCCGCCCACCGCGCCCTCATGAGCCGGCCACCCCGGCACCCCACCCCGCGCCGGCACCTTCGTACACCGCTACTCCTGCACCTCCACACCCCCCCCTGATCACCCCCAATATCTTAGACGCCACCACCCACCCCTGCGCCTCCACCATCCCGCCACGCCTCGCCTGGCCCCCCCCCCTAGACTCCGCGACCCCCCCCCCAGGTCGGTCACCCTGCAGGCCGCCCATCGACCCGCAACCAACATCGAGCTACCGCCCGCCATCCCGCCCCGGCCCCTCTCTCCCCCCCCCCGCCCTCCCCCCTCTCACTCCTCCCGCCTCCTCCTATTACTCACCCCCCCCCCCCGCACATCATCCACCCCCTTCACTCACCGCCTCAGTATACCCTCTCCTCCGCCCTCCGCGTAATCCCCCCCCCCCAATCCTTTACCCTGGCTGCCCCGCGCAGCAGTCTCTCCCCCCCGCGTAGTTCTACCCCCCCCCCCGCCCCACCGCATCCCGCCGCGCCCCTTCCCCCTGCCCTCCGCTCCCCCCGCACCCACTACCCTTGACCGCCAGCTCCTTCCTCTCTATAAAACTTCCCCCCCCGCCCCCCAAGAGTTGAACCCGCCACGCTTCAAGTCGGGAGCTAACACCACCACTAACCCTTTCGTGCTCCGATTAGAAGAGTCCCCCAACTGCTATCGTCCGACTAAATAAGTCTATAACCAGTCCAGGTACCACCTTCTACCTATGTCCCTATCACCCCCACCTCGGTCCCCCCTCACCTTCCCCCTCCCCACGGGCGTACCAATTTTAGCCACTTGCCACCCCCATGGAACACCGTAAACCGAAAACAGCAACAACAGCTACAGCAAACCTACCCACTCTTTTTTAGTGCGCCTGGCTCGCTGCGAGCTCTCAGCCACTCGTACCCTGCCGTACTTATCAACCCGACTGAGCATATAGCTCTCCCCGTAATATCATCTCCCGCTGCCCTAATGCTACTAGAGTCATGCCAATCCCCTCATAGTGCTCCAACCCCCAGTGTTGCCCACTGGTAAGCCGTGAGCATCCACGTGATCAGGGCCTCTGCGCCACCTTCAGCAGGAACAGTCGCGACAGCGTGGGAAACCGATAGCAGCCTCCTCGAAAATGCGGTAGTTTCTCGATACGTGAGATCACCCATTCAATCCATCGTGATCGTCCCTGTCTGCCATCCATGTTCCTGCAGAATTACGTCAATATGGGGCGGAGCAGGGAGCCTTAGTTGTTAAGAAGACAATACCGGAGCTGAAGGCAGAACATTCCAACCATTTCTGCGGTCCATCGCTGGTGTGCTTAAATTTACTTTAGCTACCAGTTTGTTGGCACTTTCAGCTTCACTGGAATGATATGTCCCTTCAGCTCGGTAACTATTGATTCCAAACTGATGTGTCCATAATGAGGACCTATCTGCGGTCTCTGGCTATCATAATTGAAGGGCTTGAAGGATGACGGGGCTATGTTACATTTTGTAAAATGAACACTCTGGACAATGGTAAGCAATGGATACATGTAAGCAAATGAAACTTGGTACATCAAGAATTAGATGTCATTATTCATTTGGGGGGGGGGGGCTTCGCAACGTTTGACGGAATACGCCACTGTTCTTGGTGGAATGTCCACTCCTGGAGAAATATTATAAAAATGTGGTTTATGCTTTATTCAGGTTTCGGTTTATGAATCTCAATGGCTGATATCTTCCTCCACTAAAGAAATATAAAATGCTAGCTAATACCACGTTTCTAATTTCTTTATGTATGTATCCATTGAGTTAACAATTGGAACATATCGTGGGCGTATAAAAACATTTATAGCTTTGAAAAGTTTTTTTTTTCAATAAAAAAAGCACACAAAGCTTGCAGAAAAAATGTAGTTCCTACGTTTTTTTTGTTCTTCCAAGCTGCGTGCACTTTCCTACCGGATGTTTCTGTCGGAGTTTCCGGACGATGACGATTACGATGAAAAGAAACTTTAGTTACATTCGGCGGCCATGATGTCAGAAAGTAAATAGAGGAAGCGAAAATCTTGCTCTAAAACCTCCTCTCCTTTTTCACTGAGTGAAGGGCATTGTTCCTTTTGCTTGCTCGTGATTTATTATGTCGTTCTTGTTCAATTTCAGTTTAGTTTTGTTACGTTCTATTGAAAGGGTGAAGTGGAGATGTGCTCGTCCACGGGTCTTTGGCCTGTTTAGAACGTTTCAAGAGGGTGGGGAAAGATTAGAACGTATCTTTTAAATTCATCGCCTGTTTCTTATTACGTTCGTTACTTTAATGAAAAGAATGGGCAGATGCCACACGATTTTTAAAATGGGAAGCATCAAAACGTGATGTAACAATGAATTTTGGTATTTTTTTAAAGCATTATTTTACTCAATATTGAAGATGTTTGTGTTGGTGCGACAGATTGGATGGCAATAAGCTATCCATCTTTTGTATTGTAAACTTAAAAAACTGAATTCTATTATGCGAAGTCTATTGTTGAAAAATAACTTCTTCGCTTTTTACGAATTCAGGAATGCAACATTTATTTGCGCTTAACAAGCATAATATCATCTCATTAAAATCGAAAAGAAAAATGTATTGAACAATAAATGTGATAAATGTTTTGAAATGAATGCGAACAATTGAATATTTATAACAAGATATTTTTTCAGTTAGCAGCTCTATAAAAACAATTCAATTGGATTTCAAGTTCAAAATTGCTCTAATGAGGTGCGGGAAACCACATCGGAGTTTTTTTTATGTTCTTTTCTTTTTTTCTTTCGCTTTAAAATATTATTCACTGCATGCTTTGTGTAGGTAAAAGAATAACAGTTTTAAATATGTTATACGTATAAGTTTATTGATTATTTTCAAATTTGTTGTGATGTGTAACACTCTGCACACGATTATGCATACGAAAGCAGCAATACGTTCATGAATAAAAACACGAGAGAAGGGAAAGAGAGAGAGAAAAAATGTTCGGTGAATAGTGTTGAGCATATAGTTTTGTTGAATGATTATTCAAAATTCATACTATTTTAACCCATTAATGCCTAGCTTCCCTTTTTAGGGACGGTCCAAAAAAGGGTCTGAATTTCCCCAAAATGAACATTTCAACCAAATAACAGTGTTCAAGTAGTACCTTGGTATTGTTTCAATTCGTTATTAACAAATTGCAGCACATAACCAGTGTTTACAATGGCTATATGCAGCAATCTGTGTGTTCTGTAATGGTCTGCTGCAATGGTGTGTTCTGTAGCAGTTTTAATATGATCTTTATCAAAAATGACACCGTTCACAATCTCAAGAAAAAAAGTTTAGCTTTCAAATTTATTCCCAGCTTCCCAGTTTATGTTAATTGCTGATGGAATTTCTTCTTATAAAATGTCTTTTTAAATATTATATCGTTGGCAGAAAAAATTTTTAGTCAAAAAAGTATGCACCCTCTGGGGTAAATCGCAACTTATAAGGAACGACTCTTCTTTCCTTAATAATAACATTATTTTTTACATAATATATTATTTTTCCTGCCCATTAAACACTGTTTGTAACCAGCATACAAAATATCTTTGGAAAAAAAGTCAGGCATTAATGGGTTAATGACTATTCTTCAAATAACGGAAGTAAAGAAGTACTGCAACGGGCCAAAGGCTTCTCTGATTTTGCTTGGAAATTCGCATGAAGCAATTGCGTAATTTCCTTTTCATCAAGCAAATATTTTCCATTCAAAATAAATAAATCTGAAAAAGTAATAAATAAATAACAGCTCTACTTATTTTTGTTTATACAGAATATTCAGCAGTAGAATAATAAAAATTGTAAGGCACTCCAAATGTATCAGCTAATCGCGTTATCTAAGAACCTTGAAAAGATCAATGATGGATTTTTAGAGGAGGCTCAATGGCAATATTTCAATGGCGCAGCATAGCCCTTTAAGGCTAAAGTTTAAAAAGAAATATAAATAAAGAATCAGTAATGTTGCTTGAATTCAGTGTAAAAAATATGAGGTAAAATTTTCCCATGAATCTTATAATATGATTTTTTCAAAGGTAAAATGCAAACTTTACGTAACTCAATTACTCTAATGTAATTTGTGTAAATTTATTACATGCATTTCGTGTTGGTCTTGTTTTTAAAAAATGCACATTTTAAAGCAACTCCGTTAAAAAAAATTGAGCAGTCAGAGGGTTAAATAAAAGCATTTCTGTAGTCCGTGTATTAATATTCTATTTCTATATTGTTACCGCCAATTTTTAGCCAATGGTGCACATCCTTTGTCTAAAGAAAATCAAATCAGCGTTAAAAGAACCAAATGCACTATTGCTAAAGATTGAAAATTTTCATTTTTATGGTGCGAAAAGATATGTTTTAGGCAGTGGTCGGAAGTAGCGCGCTAACAAGTAGCGAAACTACTGTAGTAGCTACATTTTTTAGTTTGTAGTGTAGCGCACTACTTTTTAAAAAAAGTAGAGAAGTAAATAGCGCGATACAAAAAAAATAGTAGTTTGTAGCGATTTCTGGAAACTACTTTTAAATTAAAAAAAAATAAATAAATAAAAAAATAAAAAAAAAAAAAGAGAACGAAGGAAAAAAAAACAAAATTTTCTTGTAGCGAATATTTGTAAAAATTGTAAAAAAAATATCTAAAAAGATCAAATTTTAGCAAAAAAAAAAAAAAAAGAAAAGGAACAAAAAGGAAAAGTAACAAATAAATTCAAAGACAATTCCTATTTCTATTCCTAGATTCGAATGAGGTAATTTTTTAATCTGAACCACTTTTCGAATTTTTTCGGTCGATCCTCAAACGGTGTGTTCTTGTTATTTATTTATTTTTTAAAAAGTAGCGAAGTAGCAACTACATTTCAAAAGTAGTGTAGCTCGCTACATTAAAAAAAAGTAGTTGTAGCTGTAGTTAACTACATTTATAAGAAAGTAGTTGGAGTTCGCTATGAAAAATATGTAGTGTTTCCAACCACTGGTTTTAAAGATTTGCTGAACGCGATATATTATCCAGTAAAAAAACAAAATGCATGTTTTCAAGATTTTCATGAGCTTGTTGAAGTGATAAACGTTATCTTGAGAAGTGTTATCTTTAAAACACTCCTGTTCGTATCTGCTGGGCATCCGGGCATCCTCAGCATTTTCGTTTTTGCTTTCAGTTTCCGTTCTTTGGAAAAGTGAAACCGAAACGTTCAGTTTGAGCTGTGCTGCCATCTATGAATCGAAGCATCTTTCATTTATTTTTCGTTTCTAGTTATTGCCGTGAAAAAATTAACTTTAAAAAATAGTCCCCAAGGTAATATAAATTTCGAACTGTAAGGTTATTTTATTCGAAGCTTTGTGAATAATTAATATTCTTCACAGCACAAAAATTAGAGTTTCGTTATATTTTAACATGAATTAGTTATAGTGTTTTTAATTCTCTCTTTCTTTTACTTATGTAAAACTATTATTTTTTCTAGTTTTACAGGGCAGTACGAGGCGAATCAGTATCAAACTACTGCGTAAATATTATCTATAAATTTGGACCAATATTATTTCACTGTGTACTTATATGAAACAAATTAAGATGAGAAATTGAAGTTTCCTATTTAAATTATTTTGTGAATCAGTTATCAGAGTAAAATAATTAAAATTGCTTAAAAGGTATGAAGATATTTCTCCTCCTCCATTTCTATACACATATGGGTGATTTTCTCAACACGTTAACTTTTGCCAATGCCAAGTAGGAAAAATTCAACTTGTAATTAATTAATAATTGTTAATATTTGTTTAAAGACAACTCATTTAAGATCACAAATCAGTGCTCAGCAACGAAAAAAAATTAAAAATAAAATTTTAATGACAGTTTTAAGTTTAAGTTTTATGTAAAAAGTGTAATTACCATCTCCCGGCTTAAACACTTTCCTAACTCAAGAAATATTTTAAAACTTTATTCAATTGATAAATAATGACATAGAAAACAAAATACACCATTTAGAATATTGCTCCATATATTTTTTTTACATTATTTACAAACAAAACAGATTAAATCTAATATTTTAAAGAAATAGTAGTATTTTTCGTTGGAATTTTAAACTTTTACAATACCAACTTTTTTTACTGCAAAGAGTTACAAGTTTTTTTATTTTTTCATTTGTCTGTTTTACATTTACTTTTATTTAGTCTATAAAATATTAACTGTAGGCGAACTCAAAGAATAATGAGTACAAGAAAGATCGGTTTCGCAAGAAACGCAAGTTAGCATGCGTAAACCTAACACTGGTTTGTTATTTTCATTCCAAACCAACTAATGAAGCTTCATGATATTTGGAATTGACTTCAGTTTTTTTGGTAGCAGAATTTCAACTCGTTTTATATCAGTCTCTGTGACGGTGAAGAGCCTTACTTTTAATGCTTAAAGCAACGCAATTTAACATAAAAGTAAACATAATTACAAAATAGAACAAATAATTATTATTATATAAGTATTTTAAGTCATAAGTTAGCTAAAATAATAATGAATTTGTTCTAAATTATTCTAAGAATAAAAAAAGAAAACAGAATTATATGATAACTAACAAGAAGAAATTTAATTAAGATTTTAAAAATTTACTTTTGAAAAATATTTTCCTTTAATGTTGATCTGTTCCGTAGATAAAAACTATTTTAGAGTTCAAAATATTCTAAACTACTTTTTTCATCTCCATTATATCATTTGAACTTTACCTAAAGAATACAATAATTTAACAACTAACAGTTTGAAAAAAAAAAAATAAACAAAATCCAAATATAAAAAATAAAATTTCTAATTAATACTTGAATTGTTAACCATAAATAAACAATAATGTAAATGTTACAGACTGTTCCTAGAATAGAAGAGACAAACAAAATTGTGTAGAAAACTTACCATGAAAAATTTCGTGGAAATAAAATACAATTAACGTTTGGATTTATTTTTAAATGCTTAATTTTGTTATATTCAGTGAGAGAAAAACACTTTGAAACACAAAATATTCTAAACTACTTTTAAAATATTGATTAGAATAGTTAAATTTATAAAACTTTATTCTTATTCGTTTTAAAATTTAGATGTAACTAATTAAACAACTAATAACTTCCATACAACTAAATATCATTCTATCTAAATTATTATGAATTTTAAAGATTGAACAATGTGCCTAACTCATTGCCATTTGAAATTTGCTAAAAGTATTAAAAAATAACACAACAATATAAATAACGTGCATTAAAATTTTTAAAATCCATTAAAATGTCACTCTCCCGAAACCACTTCGTAAGTGTGGACGGAAATGACAGGGACGGAAATGACAAAACAGTGGGTTTTCGAAAACAGTGTGAAAAGTTTTTCATATCTTTAATTTAACTGGTTGATACCTTAAAAGTGTTCGTAAGAACACATTCGGCAGTGGAATTTTTTTTAATTTTATTTAAATTTTCTGGAAGATAACCAGGGGGACGGAAATGACATTGAATAAAGTCACGCATAGAATTTTTAAGATAAAACAAGCCTCACACACCCTAAAAGATGTGTAAACTTCGTTTAAAGCATATTTTTCTGATATGAAGAATGTTCTCAAACATTTTGAGCTATTTTATTGCCAACTAGCGACATTTATAGAATTTTACTGAAGGTTTTTCTACTTGGGGGAAATTTTTTTCAAAACCTGGGGACACGTATAAATTGAGCTCTCTTTAAAAATATGTAAATATGATAAGGAATGCTTATATGGTACATTGAAGTACACACTTGTACTGTATCATAATGCATATGTATTAATTTTTAAAAATGTTTCTTCATATAGTAATTTTTGTTTAAAGTTGACAAATGTGTGTGGAGACAGGGGACGGAAATGACATTTTGCCTAGATATTATTTTTTTAATATATAATTTAAGTGCAAAATAGTGCCAATGCACGTTGTCATTACTCTTTGTGAGCATCTTGAATGGAACATAGCATTAGATAATGAAAATAGGTGTTTAATTGGAAGATATGGATCAAGGACACAAAAGTTAACGAATTGAGAAAATAACCCATATATGACTTCTTTTCTGTCTTTTTTCTTTCAGTAAATCATTAGAATTGTTACTGTAAACATCCAAAATATAAAATTTGGTATAAATATCCAACAGTAGATGGCGCTTCGAAGAATAGTTCTTACTTTTATTAAATTTGAAAAAGTAACAATTTGTTCATATATTCTTATTTTTCCTTTTTCAAAATCTATGATTGACCCCCATTTTGAAACTTATCGTGCCTGATAATGACAAAAAATAAATCCACGGTGCCACGATCTAAAATTTGTCCCCCCAAAAAAAAAAGGTTTTTCTCTATTTTTTGTTACACATTTTTCAATAAATAACATCCGAAAATTAATATGCATTGGCGCTGTAAGATAAAGTACTTGTAATAGGTGGGGCGCATGCGTTCGAACCAGGGCAGAAAAATTTCGTTTTATTCGGGTTTTTTTTCAGTAGAATTCTAAGCCAACTTTTCATCTTCATGTATATTATTTCTTTCAAGTTTTTTTTAAATTTTATTTATTGATTTCTTTGATTCATTCATTTCTTTTATTTATTTTTTTTTTCATTTATTTATTTGTTCATTTATTTACTCATTTTTTCTTTTTCTTTTTTGTGGGTACGCCGTAGCTTAAGTATTACTTCATCAAACATCAAAAGTGAAACATTATTTTAAAGATTTTTTTTTATCACTATCAGCGAAAAATAAACAAACAACTTGCATTTTTTCTGTTAGTCAAAAAATTACTTCAAAATAAGTTTTTGCATTCTTTCTGTTAAGCGTAAATGCTTCTCACGGATGAGCGAGTTTTTACTCACAAGAGAAAAGTACCTGCAGCAAGGGTGCAGAATTAGTCGTGCAAACTACATCAATGATATTTTTAAGGGTAGGGACTGATTTTGGGAGTATTTTTCTCTCTTTGGGTGGGAAAGGAGGGGGGGAGCTGGGGAGATTCGTTTTTGGGGGGTCTTGGTAGTATTTAGTGTGGTGGGGGGGGGGAGGCACGCTTGTCTTCAGGGTGCTTTTACTAATTGTTCTATCCAATTTCTTTACGACTTTGAGCAAAGGTTTGCGTTTACCATGTATGATGTCCCTTCAGTCTTTCTTTGTCTATTTTTTTTCATCAAACAACGCTACACAGATATATATATACTACACTGCAACGTTTCTTGACTAAAACATCGTGACGTCAGCGTGACGTTAGCCTATGAAAAACGAGCTAGATAAAACGTCACAGACTACGTGGCGAATTAGAGGAGATCGCTGACTGCTTGTGAGCTATTATTGGCTCCGCCCGTAGTGACGTTCAGGGTCAAGTTAAGTTGCTGTCTAGTATAACATCATTTCTAAAAACATAATTGAATGCATAGTCATAATGAAGAAAATTAGCTCATCATGGAAAATGAAAATTCAGTTTCTGATTCACATTCATTGCTGTCTCGGTAACAGTGACTTGAAAATAAAATTTTCTTGTACCTCCTCTCTCTCCCCATGGGTGATGGCGGACCACACTTAAATGCCACGGATCACCCCTCAAAAGTAGAGCCCCCCCCCCCAGCTCCAAATGAAATTTTAAAATCCCTGTCAAATGACATACTGCCTAACACTGCAATTGGCGCAGTTTCTGATTTCTATATCTACATTAAGTAAGTGCAAAGTGTTTTTCACTCGTAAGCACGTCCCTATTATTGCACTTTCACTCTATAGTTCCCCCCACTTCCTCGTGCTAGTTTTGTAAAATTTAGAAAATCAACTCATCATTCAATCAATCTCTCAAATCCGCATACAAATTTACACACCAATCTGCTGCAGGGGGACAAGGTGGCTAAGAGGTAGTCTTTTCTTCGTAAGCAAGTGGTAGCGGATTCAAGTCCCGCCCTGCTCATGGTTTTTATTTCTATCTCTCTGTGTCGTGAATCTGTCCTGTGTTTGTTAGGAGGCAAGGCGCATAGTTCGCAGTCCTCATGTATGTCGAAGCTGATGGCTTCTGTATTTAAAAAAAAAAAAAATCTGCTCCAGCCTGCAATTCCACCTCAGTAGCATAAGTCCCGAATCAACAATCTGACCAATCATTCAAACCCTAACAACCCCTTCAGAAACAGCTTATCAATCACCCCGAGACAATTGACAAACCTCTTATCATCGAACGTGCAGGAGGTCGCCGAACTTGGTCGCAGCTTGACAGTTCGAATCTTCGAACGTCGCATTCCCAGTATTGTCTGGGCGAGTTTGCGGCGCGACCTCTCCCTTTTATAAAGATAAGGCTTTATGAAGTCCAATTTATGTCTCGTAATTACGAGGTGAGAGTGCATATGCGTCAGCCTAATTAGGAACGTTCGATAGAGAACTGTTTCCGGGGTTCAGAATCTTAGGTTTAGATTCAAGAACCTTTTGCTTTGGGTCGTAGGATATTAAAATAGTTAGTCCAAACTTTTAAGTTGTTAATTAGTCGTTTCGTATAGCATTCTACCTTCAGAGTTGCTGTTTTTTTCTGACCGTTATCTTAGTATTTTTCTTTGATTAAAGAACCCGCCATTTCGAATTTTTCCAGAATGGCAAGGTGCCGAAAGTAGACCTGAAAATAATCACTCTCCACTTGACGACTAAACCACTTAGTATGGCAACTAAATAAAATACAACTGGTCATTACTTAAAAACTTAATCGGTCACAGCTGATTTTGACTTAATAGATTTTTTTTTCAAACAAATGTCATTTTTAGTTCCCCGCAATAAAGTAAAGCAAATATATAAAGTAAAAATAATCCAAATTAATTTTCAATGGCCTTTGTTCCAGTTTTATTCTAACGTTCCATATGTACAATTTTGCAATCAGATCTTTTATGCCAACAATGCTTACCTTAATGGTTAAAAAGGGGCTACTAAAAAGTGCCTACCAACTACTATTTACAAACTAAAAGTTTCATTCAGATGAAGCAAAAGGTATGCACATAGTGCAAATTTTCCCGAGAAACAAATAAAAACTACATCCACTTGTATCTAAGATATTTTTTTTGAACAGGCGGTGGAAGGTAATTGACCACCCCTGACCCACCTAAATGACAGGGCTGATTAAGTACTATAATTAATGAATGAACAAATAACGTTCCATAGCAAAAGGATTTTTTAGGTGTTGACAATGGAGGGCAAGGAGTTAAGACCGTCCAACAAAACTAACTATACACATCTAATAAATTATTATTTCTTATAAATTACCTTTTGTTCTAAAGTTCTACCTTTTTAGTGTTTTAAAGAACAATTATTTTATATATATTTCTGGTATCAATGTTTAAAAATTATGGGGTTTAATTTGAGGGTCGGGTGAAATGTTTGTACTCGTAATTTTCGAGATGAAGGCAGGCCTGTCATTTCAAGTTTTTTGAGGGGGGGGGGGGGCAAAGGGTGCAAACGCAATGCAATTTCATCGAAAAACAACAAAAACCACGTCCACTTATATGAATGAATATATGTGGATGATTTCTCAAAACCAGTGGGAGCCCAGGGACGTCATTTCAAGTTTTTCCAGGGGGGGGGGGGCAAAGGGTCCAAACACAATGCAATTTCATCGGAAAACATAAAAAACTACTCCCACTTATATGTAAATACATTGATTTCTCAAAGTCAGGGGGGCAATTGACCCCCCTGCCCCCCCTAAATGACGGGCCTGGGGGAGCCCCACCCTTGGCTTGGAGATTTTTTGGCGCCCGTGAGCGGTTGCCCCCCTTCCCCCGCCCCCTAAAAGACGAGCCTCGATAAAGGAAACATTATTCAATGAGTTACCACCCATAAGCCCAGGGAAAAAGAAGAACTATAAGCAAATATACCCACAGCTTGACCGTAACCTCTTGACACTGTAGTAATTGACTATTCTTGACTGATGAGTTCCTAAGAAGGACGAATCTGCAGTCTCAGGGTGTCGAGATCGAGCTGTGAATATATTTGCTTATTTCTGTCTTTATCCTGACTTTTGGGTGGAAGCTTATTGCAGATAACCTAAGTTTTTTGCCTTCGTTTTTCAAGTCGTACCGCACCATAGTTTGCAGACACTTCAAGGGTGGATCAAGAAATGATCCAAGGGAGGGGCGATTGTTTTTTTTTATTTCTTTTTGCCCTCCTTATTTTTTACCACATAACCTGGTTAACATATATTTATTACAAATCTTTCGGTCTTCAAAATCTAGATCAGAGCCCCGAATCGCAACCATTATGATGTCATGACCGAGCACCGGTTAAAGTTGCTCAGAAAGGGACATTGAGTGACAACTCATAACTTCACGTAAATTCATCAATTGAGAATGGAAAAGCCAGAATGTTCACGCAGTTTTTTGTGTGTGCTTACATGTATGTTTGCATTCTAGGATTTACTATATGCCTCAAAAATAGTTCGGGAGGAGTAGCGCAAAGCCCTCTCCTCACCGCTCTCCTGATGGAAAAAATCTGACCTCATCATCGAATCCCAAGTACAGAACATTCCATGTCTGTGAGTGATCTACCCTCGAAGTAATTTATCTCTCGCTTTCTTCAACACTTATCGGTTCGAAATGAAGAATTGTACTAGATGGACTCTTTTGAGAGCAAACAGCAAGATGCTATCTTTCCAAGAAGTCTGCAAACTTCTCAACCGCAAATTCTCTTGTTATTTCTCCCGAAAACATTTTTTTCCAACAAGAAATGTTGGTATTTCCCCATTCAGAATCTCGCATCCTATTCAACAAGAACGATCTCTTGAGCATTCCTCGCTTTTTAGCGCCTCCTGCCGAACAAAGGGAACACCCTCGCTCGTATTCTATTCAACCTCTGATGCAATCAATTGCGAAGCTTCTGTGCCGCCGTTCTTTCTCCCCTCGTAAGCATTTCCCTTCAAATTGGATTTAATGAATTTATTAATGGCTGTTGACAGCATTTCTGGGATTTATGGTATTTTTGCTAAGACGCCGCTTTCAATTGCATCTTTTGAAATAGAAGCCTGATAATTTCATTTTTGTTTTTAATTTTTATTTGTTGCTTTATTTCTGACTTATTTTCCGACACCCAGTTTTTTCTTTGTCCCTTTAAATTTACTTCAATCAAAGGCCCTTTTGAGTGGGCTAATTGGGGGGAATTTAATTGATGTCTACATTCTTCGTTATTCGTAATTTAAATTAATAGCTAAGAATATTTCGTTTATCATGAATAATATCTAAGAATATTTATTTCTGGGTCCGTATTTCCAATAAATCATTGGCAATGCTTTTTTCTACTCATGCTCTCCTCCCCCCTCCTCTCTTAGTGTATTTTCTTCAATGTTTGCGTGATTTTCACGATATCAATAATATTTTTTAATTCTTTGAAGAAGGTGAATTTGTTCAGCGTTTCTTGGAATAAAATCTAGACAGCTTTGACTATATTTAGGAGAGCAGAGAGAGGAGGTGATTTTTGGGACACTTCCTGGAAACCCTGTTTTTAAACCACAATGCCAATCGTAGTCAAGTTTTTATAAACAATAAACTCTCACGTATGTGCCGGCCCAAGGGACCAACAGAAAAAGGCGCAGAAGTGAGAAAGACGCATAAATGAAAAAGCCCATTCAGAAGTCAAAAACAAGACCTATAATTTAATGATAGCATGAATGAGAATGTTTCTGTACAAAATAGGTTGATATCAATAACTGTTAGACAATTACTGTAACTAAACGTAACTAATATGACACAAAGGGGGAAAAAATAGCATTCCTAAATATCAGTCTATTTATGCTTAAAATAATCTATAATAGATATGTTTTTGGAAAACGAAGAAACATGCTCATTTTTTTAAAGAAAAAAAAAATGCACATGGCAAGAAAAAAATCGGCCAATGAGTAAAATATTAAAATAGAGTACGACGCATAAACGAATGAAATTATCATTATTTTATTATGGAATGAGCTGGGACCACTGAAAATCGTCGTATAAGTGAAAAAGACGCACAAGTGAGGCCGTGCATAAGTGAGAGTTCACTGTACATATGAGGACTAATGTTTCTCCCCTCCCCCTACAAACGGTAAATTTTGACTAATGGTGCAAATATTACACAATAAAAACTACAATTTATTGTGCTTTACATTTTGTTTTAAGTGTTAGTAATTTCAGAACTTCAGTAGTTTTTATTAAAATATTTTGTGGGTGAGGGTGATTAGTTTTTGTGGGAAAGACGGGGTCGGGATGGCAATAGGCAGGGGCGGATACAAGGGAGGGACGTTGGGGGGCGATCGCCCCTCCATTGGGGCACTCTTCACGGGTAATTTTTCGACATTGAAGTTCTAAAAATGCAATACTATTACACTTTTTATAGTTGGGTGAAGGGCTTTCCTCGGAAACGCTTCAGAATTGAAGTCTGAATCTTTTGTGATCAATATTTGTAAACTAGTATGCACAGTAAAAAGTGCGTGAGAAAAATCAATCGCCCCTCCCTTGAAAAATTCTGTATCTACCTTTGGCAACAGGACATTTAAAATGTATTTCTTTCTACCGGTGTATTTTTCTCACAGTCAACAAGAACTTATCAATATTGATAAATTTAGTATGAATTAGGTCTTGTTTGCTCTGGCTCTAGATTCCAATGAATTGACCAATTATTCTCAAAAGTTTTCAGGCTTCACCATGATTTAATTACTTTCTAATTTAACCGCTAGTGAATAATTAGTGGAAAGGGGTTGGTTGTGGAACATATTATTTCAACAAGTAACGCAGCCAAGCGCTAACCATCCCGATCCCCTGTAGAAAGGTACAGAATGCATGTAGCAATACTCATTTATGTAGAAATTATTTTCAGTGTATATTTTTTTTTTTTTTTTTTTTGAGCATAATATTTTCTGGTTGGACCCCAGTTTCCTGGCGGTTCCTTTTTCAGATCGGCAGTCTGTCAACGTCTCGCGTCCCGGCTTTCCATCTTCACCAAACTGCTCATCGGCTCTTGCTCTTTTCTCATACAGGACATGCTAGTGAAGGAGAACACACACACACACTCACACACACATACATCTGTCACAATTCGTCGTTTCGAAAAACGTAATTTGAATTCGAAATGTCAAAATTCAAATTCTACTTTTTTTTTTTTAATTTCATTTTAAAACTACGTCGATTTCTTCCCCATGAAATGGTTAACTAGAGTCCTCAAACATTGCCTAAAGTTGCATTTTTAGGTCTTCGATTTCGAAAAATTTCTGAAAGGAGCACCTACTCCCTAACCTGATGTCTCAACATGCAAATGAAATTGCGTTTTTGAGACTTCAATATGAAGTCATTTCTAGAGACATCACCCGAACCCTGAACCACCTGCTCTTAATGTCATCAAAGATAATCTAAATTGCGCTTTTAGGACTTCACTTTGGATAAACTAAAACTTGGATAACTCGGTAAAAAATCCTTGAATAACTACGCTTTCTTTAATATTACTACCGAAGATAGCCCAAAATTGACTCTTAAATTTTTCAATTTCAATAATTCAGCAATTATACCTCCGCATCAGTTAAAAATAAGGAAGAAGAAGAAGATGCTTATGCTATTATAAGTCAGATTTTTTTTTTAGTCAAGGAAAAGTGCAGATATTCTTGGGCTAACATTCTCATGCAATACACCGCCAACTCGGCTATTTTGATCCATGGACTGCAGTTTCGAGCTTGTTATGCTCTCATCAGCATGGAATACGAAAGTAGTCGAGTTGGAGGCAAAAATCCCCTTATGAAGCAAAGGTATTCTAAATTCTGGTATTCTAATTTTACATTAGCTATAGCTAATGTGAAATTAGAATTATTTTTTATGCAGCGAAATTTTTGGAATATTTTTTCAATTTGCTGCAACTTTCGCGTAACTAATAAATAAAGTTGTGGTTTTATGTTTTTCTACTGAAAATAATGTGCAGAAATTTTCCAAAGTAATACATTTTTTTCTCCTGCAAGCTCTCATA
>JAXGGA010001629.1:0-145555 GCA_038373865.1 Uloborus plumipes | reverse complement strand
CTGAAAATAGAGAAATCCGCATTGTTGATATTGCAAATGAGAACCACAAGTATTTTTTGTAACGGTAACAATATTTTTATCTTTGACCATTTTAATTTAAATAAAAAAAAAAAAAAAAAACTTGAAAAGGGTAAGAAAAAAATAAGGGTAGGAAAAGGGTAGGAAATTGTTATTATTATTATTTTGTGATATTTTCAAAAATAAGAGCATAAGGGCATGCTATTTTCTGTTTGTGATAGTAAGCTTAAATTGCAATAATTTTGTCAAGAGTGTTTCAATATATGCAGTGTATATATATGATAATATATAAATATTTTAGTTACAAACGTTATAGTAGTGAGTGAAAAACTGCAAGGCAAAAAACATTTCCCAAATTTGAATGCTGGTTAGGCCCTCAAGACCAGGGCTGCGGAGTCGGAGGAAAAATGTCGACTCGACTCCGACTCCGGGATTTTAAAACTTTCGACTCCGACTCCGACTCCGACTCCGACTCCGACTCCTGCTTTTTTTTTATTATTTTTTTTACCCAAATATGAAGAGGGAAAAACCCTAAACAAAGGTTGAAATATTAAGTCCATTTTTAAAAGTTTCATTTTTATTCATGGTCGTAGATAGGACTCACGTTAGGGGGGCGGATAGCAAGCTGGGGTATCCCAGTCGGAGGTCATGAGAGGTCATTGTGACCTCTCAAAAAGTTCAATTTTCTCAAGAATTCTCGCGGGTAATTTCACCACATTCACCTCAATTCTCGGAGGTCACTGTGACCTCCCAAAAAGTTCATTTTCTCCAGAGCAAAAGACAAGTGCCGCTCTTGTCATTTGACTCCGTACAAAACTAATCCTTTTCTTGTTAAATGGCCAGACTTTATTTTAACACATTGCATTTTTGCTGCAAAGACTCGCTATTTGAAGCACTTTATAATGATCCTAGATGCTAAGGATTTGGATATTGGACGCTGAAAATTTGTATCTGTTAGTTTCAAAGATATGTTTTGACCTCCATAAAATTTCATCCAAATCGGAGATGGTCGGAGTCGGAGTCGACATGTTTTTCAGCGACTCCGACTCCGACTCCTTTGGTCCAAAATCAGTCCGACTCCGACTCTTCGACTCCGACTCCGACTCCGCAGCCCTGCTCAAGACATTAATAAACGCACATCTTTTTCACGTAAGCACTAGTACTGTTCGCTTGTTTGAACACCCATACACTTTAATAAAATCAGTTACCGTAAATCAGGGTTACTTGGACCCTAGGGGGTTACTTGAGCCCACTACAATAAAATGATAAAATCTAGGTTTGGTACCTACTAGTTGAAGACTTGCACGTAGTTCCTCGTTTCTCCACTAGGTAGAAGCCCTCTGCAGTCTCTAACGCTAGTACCAAACCCAGATTTTACCATTTTACTGTGGGCTCAAGTAGCCCTCTTGTGGGTCCAAGTAACCCTGATTTACGGTAATTAAAACAACATTTTACACCTACTTTAACCTCCTGACTTACAAAGAAGGCTAGGAGGTATCATTTATTTTATATGTCATCGTAGATTTTGAGTTCTTCTAGACGTCGCTCATGTCTATTGTCCTCGTATAGATTGACTGCTTCAAGACATTATTGGTTTTATGTGCCAGTGCAGACTCAACATATCAGGGACATTATTCACATCAAGTTTCCTTGTAGGTTGAATTTGTATATATGCCTTTTGTTATATGTGCCTTTAACGTATCCGGGACATTTTTCATATCAAATGTCATTTTAGGTTGACTTCTCCAAGGCGTCATTGATTTTAGGTGCCCTAACAGACCCTATAAGGTCTCTGGGAAATTATTCATATGAAGTCTCAGTTTAGGTTGATCTCTCCAAAATGTCGTTTATATTATATGTGACAGCTTAATGTCTTTGGAATGTTATTCACATCAAATGTCATAGAGGATTGACTTCCCCAGGACGTCTATTATCACGTCATATGTCAGTACAGCCTCTTTGACTTCTCTGGCACGACATTGAATGTCAAGTGGTTAATGTACTGAGATTTATGGTTGCGTCAGATAATTATATTTTGGCATGGCTTAGTTGGCATTTGGTTTGGCACTTAGAAAACAATAAATACATCACAAGATTCCATGCCCTGTCAATCAAAGCGTCTCCTTTGATTTCCGAAAAAGTTGCATCCTAACTGCTATCTTTGTTGCCAAAAAGTTGTATCCTTGCTGACTGCATCCTAATTCTTCATGGCAAATTTCCTGGTTTGAAGGTTCGTTATAATCTTTTTTTTTTTTTTTTTTTTTTGAGAGGGGGGGGGGTGCTTTGTCTATCATAAAACTGTCCAAAACATTTATCATGTGCATTTTTTAATTTCCTTCGGGGCTCCTATGGTTGTGGAGACCCCTCGCAATTGCAACGTGGTAAATCCGTCACTGTTCAAACTTTCATGCTTCTCTGTATCTATGAAATGGAATCCAAATTATCTTGCGCCATTTTCGCTCGCACGTTTCCCATCGATGAGAGCACACTCGGCCGAGCAAACGACGGCGTCTGAAAACATGCTCAGACAGGCAGCAAATTGTCCGCCGGTGCGGTTCTGTCCGAGAGAATGCAGTCAAGAGGGAGGGAAATTATCACTCATCGCGACAGCTGACACGCGGCCGACGGATCAGGGATGATGTCACCTCCCCCTCCCCTCCTCCTTATTCCCTCATATTTCGATATTTCTACCTAGGGTATGGGAGCAGTTCTGGTAAGGAAGACGATAAGTGTGATTTCCGTATATTCCGATACGAATAAGAATGCTTTTTAACAACAAAAACGAAAACAAAAATTTGTCGTCGTATTTTTAACAGAGCTGCTGAGTTGGAAGAAACTGACCGACTCTTAGTTTTAGGGTCTGTTGTGTCGACTCCAACTCCTTTACCGAAAAATCAATCCGGACTCCGACTCTGCAGCACTGGCAAGAGGGAACTCTGAGGGGTAATTACCGACTCCGATTCCGACTCTTGAAATTTTACAGCCCAACAACTTCCGACTTCGGCATCTTTACCCTAAAATCAGTCCGATTCCGGTTCTACCTGCTTCTTACTTCGTCGCACGTATTCACAGTTAGGTTCAGCGCCTGGGTTTATGCCCGTATTTACTAAATTATTCGGATTTTAATCAGACATCAGAATCATAGATTAAAGCCTTCTTATTGGTTGAAAAAGGTTCGACTGACAGCTTAACTGTTTGATCGTTCTCTAACCGACTGGTGAATGCCGGGGGTCTCCTCCTGGGGGTCTAGTCTCTGCCCAATACGGAAAAATTCTCCGCATTCAAAACCAACCCGTGACGTCATTTTAACGTATGTAGCGAGACCCGGTAGTCTCTGCCCTTTTTTTCCGCACGCAAAATACGTACTCTAAAATGTAAACATACGGAAAATTTACGCCGTCTTCTTTCAGGCGGAAAACCATTTTGCGTACTTAAAATCCAAGATGGATGCCGCGTTTGCTGCGTTGGATTAGCAACTAGAAGACGTTGAAAGATTGGAAACGATAGAAAGAAATGGTGTTTAAAGACCAATTCAATGCTTTCGAGCTTTCAGATAGCAGATTTGTTAAACTTTTCAGATTAACAAAAAATTTAGCGATTGATTGACCTCACGGAAGATATTAAAGATAGTTTTCCCGCCGGAAGACTACCAGCTCACTTGCGGGTAAGTACTTTCTTCATTATTTTGCAAACAAAACATCATTTTTAATGCTTTGCGTCCATTTATAGAGTAGTAGCAAATCTTGTTCGCGCCTTACGAAAACTGCTGTTTATTTTTTTCACACAGATTCCTTTTATTCAACCATATTAAATCAACCAAAAAACGAAAGAAATCTCGACCTGGCCGTTTCGGATTTTCATGTAACTTTCGGGAATCCTAAACTTGAACAGCGCTGTATTTACGTATAGTCTTAATGGGCTATAGCCGAGGGCGGCATGATTGGGGGGGGGGGGCACTTTTTTTATGTAAAATGAAGACTTTTTTTTTTAGACAGCAGGGTGGATCGGCCGCGAGAATTACATCTATCAATTGAATTAAATACTGTTCTTTGTTAATAACGCTGTGTGGCCGGGCTTTGCACGGTTTACCTTGAAAAGACATTTTATGTCAAGTAAATAAAGTTTTTTTTTTTTTACAACTCTGAAATTCAACACCTCAAGGGGGGGGGGCAGTTTCAAAAGTCCAGGGCGGCCTCACGTCTATTTTTTTATATTGAAAAATCTATTATTCATAATTAATCAGTAATTAATTTCTGAAATTCGTTAAAAAACATTTTTTTTCTTGCTGGCAGTGTTGTAAAATATTATAACTCAAGTTCTATGAGAGGTACAGAGTTGCATATTAACTCATTTTAATAACAATTATATGCGCTTTAATTTGATACGTAACGACAATATTTCGAGGAAAGATTTTCTCACAAAATAAATAAATAAATGACACTGTCAATTAAAAATTTAGGCCCAAGGCCGACAATACTTTAGAGGCCCCCTTCTGTGCTCTGCCTTTTCAAGTCACCAAAAAAAAAATCTTTTTCGCAGTGGCGATATAAGGGGGCCAGCCCCCTGGCCCCCTTGTATCTCCGCCCTTAATTATCCCCCCCTTGTATCGCCACTGCGATACAAGGGGGGGATAATTAAATAATACTCTATAAATGGACGAAAAGCATTAAAAATGTTTTGTTTGCAAAATAATGAAGAAAGTATTTACCCATCCCCCTCCCCCAAGCTCAATGGCGCGAATCCCCCCCCCCAAAAAAAAAAAAATTCACAACCCTCTTGTGCTTTTTATTTTTTTTCCTCTTTTTTATTTCTTTTTTCTAATATTATTTATTTATTTTTTAAATTATAACTATTAGTTTTTCATGTATTAACTTTTTAAAAGTACTAATTATGCGCAGAATATAATCGCTTTTTTTCTCTTCCACACATTCCAAGCACATTCACACACACACGAAAAAAAAATAATAATTAAAATAAACAAACTAAATTAATAAATAATTTAAATAAATAAATCAGTTTTAAAAAATCCCCCCCTAAAATTTTGTCCTCCCTGTGGGCACCCCTGAGGGGGGGGTGATTTTTGGGGATCATTGTATAGAGCTCTGCAAGGCCCTATGTAGTTGCACTGTATGCATTATGTCTAGCCCTGATACTGTTTTTTTATATCCATTTTAGCTCAAGATTTTTAAAGCTAATTCCCAAGAAAGAAATATTTTTTTCTTTCCATAAAATGAACTAAATAAGAGAAGTGCTAATTAAGTATCAAAAGAGATTGTTTTTATTTTTCAATTTATGAATCATTATTTTTTTCTTAAAAATACATAATTCTTCAATGCTGTGCATCAGTTTTTAAAAAATTAGGGGCCCCTTAGGAAGATGAGGCCCCAGTCCCAGGCCTAGATGGCCTGTGCCATAATCAGGCCCTAGCAAATGTGTTAATTAAGGCTTGTAGTACTTGTTTTTAATTCCATATCCAGCACAAAAATATTTTAAATTAGATTCTGAAAAATATTATAGTGTTATACATATTCAGGAGCCCCGAAGGGAGGTCATGAGAGTATTCCTCATTCGGCAAGCTCGAAATGACAAGTCGGCAAATTCAGGAACAGTATTATAATACTTTTTTTGTGAAGCTGCAATATCTTCCTGTTTTTACATAATTTTGTTGCCTTTGAAAATAAGAAGACCCGATTTATAAAACTCGGCTGTTGTCAAATGACCATCATGCTTTAAATGATGATATAGATAAATGGTGGTAGATGCAATATTCTATGATATGTCATACAGTCAATACGCTTTAATCTGTATATATGTTAACAACAATAATTTATAAATCATGAAATCAATTGTTTTGACTATTCAAAATACACTCCCGCTGTTATTTATCTAAATTCCAATATTTGTCAATGATTTTTTTAGTGACACCCATTGTCTTTTCTCATAAGTAATAGTATAAGGTCTGTGTGTATGCAAACAATGGAAAACAAAAGTAAAAGCGTTGTCTGCCGAGCATTGCCAAGTCAACGATTACGATACGTGCCGATTGAAACACTAATTTTCGATTGGCTGATTTGGATCGGAATAAAGGCGTGGCTTAATATTTTTCAGTACGTTCGTAAACACGCCGAATGTTAACGTACGTTCGGAATATTTGGGCAGAGACTACGCAGTTACCTCACGTACGGTTATCAGCATACGTTATTAGAGTTCGTTACGATGCGTGCGTACGTTGACGGCATGATTAACGTACGTAAATTTACGTATGGGCAGAGACTAGACCCCCAGGTTTACGTTTGCTCTGGCAGAACGATCTCCTTTGACACGAAGGACGGGGGAGAGTAACCATAAGCCAGAATTTTTTTGACGGGGTGATCCTGCAGTTCTTACGTGTTTTACACATATTAACATACTAGTATTGGCAGGGGACAGGCGTTGTGGTTGGACAACCTCCAAAACCCTCTATGCTGCTATCTGACCAGAAGCAAATGACGAACAGCTGTGAAATTTTTTTTGGAATAAGGATTTTACAATATATGTACGTCGATGAAGAAATGAGGATGAAGTTTTGTATCAGAAAATTTATTATGTGACGGTGATTTTATATCAGAATTTTCTATGGGAAATAATGGGGAAAGAGGTTGATCATAGACCTGTTTTTTTTTTCAAGGAGGTGACCCATACCTTTCAATTAAAAATTTTCTAGAAGACAGGAGGGAGTCTTTGAAATTTTAATCTACACTTAATGTGCTTTGGTTCCACCGACAAATGGTGTTACATGTAACAAGGGAAGGGTAAAGTGCAGTATGGCATCATTTATGAACAGCTCCTTTCAGAATAATCACAACACAACTCATGTAATATATTTCCATCGGACTTTTATTTAAAGGTGTGACTAATACTGGAACTTTTAGAATGTTTAAAACTTGGTACTTTTGCCTGCAGAAAATTATGCATTTCAGAAGATGCAAACTCATATGCATCAGTTTAAAAGAATTAAAGTTTTTGAAAAAATCAAATATTTTCACAAAAAGTTAAGCGAGAATAATTGTAATTTAATAACATAAGAAGCAGTCTTCCTTCGACAGAATCAAGCACAATAATGACGAGCTCCAGCCGTAAAAATGCAAGTCGCAGTTACAAACATTTGATTGGTTCCAAAAGCAAAAGCAGCAGTAGGCCGGAAAAGATGGACATTGTACAAACCACTTCATAACTGTGTGTAGTAAAGTACCTATTTCATGTTTTACGTAGCAAACGGTTAAAATGTGCTTATTTCAATGAGCCCAGCATTAAATTTTCTTTACATGATTTTTACGAGTTTGCATTTTGAGAAACGTAACACTTTCTGAAAGATACAATTTTTTAAACAAAAGTTCATAAATGTCAGCAATTTTGGCCTATAGTGTACTTCATGAACATTAGAAGGCTACTAAAAAAGTGTTGTTTTTTCTTTAAACTTAATCTAGAAACTTGGAAAACTTCTCAACCCGTCCAAATTCACAGGAGCCCATGACAACAACTGTCCAATTCCAATTAATTTCGTTGCCATTCCCCCTCACAAAATCTGATTTCATTAGAACCTGGAAATCCACCAGTCGGTCACGTAAGCAAAACATTCGAACGAGGAAAGATTGTTTTGATAAACCCGTGGCAGATCTCCACTTCGCGTGAGCCCTCCATGCACCGAAGAATGAAAAATGGGCACGGGCATCATTTCGGAAGGGATCCAACTGTCTCAGAGTCCTCGATTATCGTTCTGGGGGAATTCCAAATCGAGCAATCGATGAACAGCAAATGAACATCCAGAGGGAGATGGAATTCAAATGGGCCCGACGGCGACAGACGGACGCCATCTTCTCTCCTCCCCCACCCCCCTAACTAGGCCCATCCTCTTGATACCCAACAACAATGCAAAGTAAAATAAGAGTCGATTCGTAAATGTTTGTTTTTTCCGCTACTTTTATTCCCCTGCTGATAAAAACAATATTCATATGAAATCAGGCATTTACTGTGAAAGTAGTTCAGTCATTCCGGGTAAATTTGAGTCTCAATTTCTGTTTTCAACTTTTCCAGTCATATTTTCACAGTCGAGCTCACTTATTAATAGCACGAAGGAAATGTATTTGCTCGTTGTTACGAATGCTCATAAAAAATGTGAAATAAAAAAAATAAATGAAAAATCATATGAATACATGATGGATTTTTTTTTTCAAAGTATTTGAACAGCAGCGAAGAAATTGGTTAATTTGCTTTGTCTGTTAACTTGCTTTGTTGTTAATTGTCTTAGTGTCTCAATCTTTTGTTTATAGTTTTTTGGAGAGTGCTCATGGCCCAAGCAGAAAAACTTTTTCAGCACATAAAAAGTCATTGGGTCTGCTGATAGCAGTTCAGATTCAAAATTCTTCTAATTTTTCCTTAACGTAGTTGCTTTCATTTTTTTAGTAAGTATCTTGGTAGTTTGAACATTGGCATCTACGATGTTTAATTTTCAAATGCCTCTGTACTCAGGGATCAGGGACGTCATTTCACGTTTTACCAGGAGGGGCAAAGGGTAAAAACACAATACAATTTCACCAGAAAACAACAAAAACCACGCCCATTTATAAATACATTGATTCCTTAAAGTCAGGGGGGGGCAATTGACCCCCCCCTGCCCCCCTAAATGACGGGCTTGTCAGGGATGTTTCTCAGGACATCAGTCAGGATGTCTCTCAGGCCGTTACTCAGGATGTCGCTCAATTCTTCACTAAGAGATGTCTCTCAGGCCGGCACTCGAGGATGTCTCTCAAGTCATCAGTTGGGATGTCTGTCAATGCATCAGTAAGGATGAATCTTAATTCGTCACTCAGGGATGTCTCTCAAGCCATCACTCAGGGATGTCTTTCATAGCATCAGTCATGATGTCTCTCCAGCCGTTACTCAGGGATGTTGCTCAGAGCATCAACCAGGATGCCTCTTAGGCTGTTTCAGGGTTATGCTTCTCGGGGCATTAGGCAGGATGTCTCTTAGGCTGGCACTCAAGGATGTCGCTCAAGGCCTCAGTAAGGATGTCTCTCAGGCCGTTACTCAGAGATATCTCTTAATCCGTCACTCAGGGACGTCTCTCAGGCCATAGCTTTGAGATGTCTCTCAAGACATCAGTCAGGATGTCTCACAAAGGAATTTTTCTCAGACAGAGTTTGCTAAGCTGGAAGTTTATAGAAATTTTATCAATCACAAAAGAATTTCTCCCTTTAAGCGGAATTCCTTTAAATAAGCATTGTATTACTCTTTCGAAAGTAAAAATGGTTTGATGATAATTTATTTCTTCCATTTTAAAAGTGATTTAAAATCATAGTCCACCTGTGCTCCAAAGCTGCTCCATAGCACACAATTTCGAAATTTTATGAGAAAAACAGTTAAATTTATCTTAAAAAAACTTCTTTATTTGTTACAGATAAGTGAAAAATTTATAAAAATTAATAATAAATAATCAAATACACTTAACTAGAAAACTATAAATCCTATTAACTTACCTTATCGGCAAATTTTGTCCGACGGTTCGGCAAAATTGGAGATGCGAAGTTAAATTTTTATACATAAAATCATAATGATGCTTTACTATTTTATTACTGGGTGAAAATTAGGAGCTTCCTTCGGCAAAGTGAAAATCCCTTCCACCTCCTACAAATTTTAGTTCGGAGCCCCCCTTGGCCCCACTTAGTAATGTTTACAGTTTAACCTATTCTGCTTCATAATCGAATGTAAGATAAGTGCCACTAGGTCACGTGTAATGAATCGTACTTACACGAAAGAACACCTGCATCGAGCAGTTGATCAAACAAAAATGCGATTTTTATGGTTTCGTTAGTTGCTATGATGGCAAGCGTGTCAGTCGTTCTAAGCACAACTACTGGGTTCTATTTTTATGAATTTGATTGACCTTATTCAACTCCAACTTTTTTGGATAAAATCTGTTCAGAACCTGGATGTTTATTTTGTTGAGTTTTGAATGAAATCAGCACTAGCTTTAATGCATAAGAGGTTCATTTTCTCGACTATTGTTAAGAAAAAAATATTCGTTAAAATGAACAATATTATAACATGGCATGTTACGGTACACTATATACTTTCATCTTTCCTACGTTTTAAAGTATTTTTTCAATAGTTACGATTATGAAGACATATTAACCAGTTCGAAAACAGTATTCTGTGCACAGCGGTCGAGTCAATAGTATTTTTTTTAAACTAACTTCAAGGAAAAGAAAATAATTAAAAAGAAAAAAAATGCAAAACATGAGATGTTTTGCATTTTGATGAAAATCGACAAATAAGGCTTTAAAGTAAATTAATTGATTCATTGGAAGCTGAAAATAAAATGATTGAAAACAAAAATAAAATGTGAAAAAATGTTTTTCAATTCTAAAGAGTCATTTCTAAATCGTATTAAAAAGTTTGCAATAAAATAAAAAATGTATAATTTCTTGATTACAATACTCAAAAATTGCAGTTAAGCTCAATATCGTTAATTTGGGTTAATTATAAAGAGGCCAGTAAAAGTAAAATTAAAAGTTTGTGAGGAAAAGAAATACAGTCGGCAAAGTTCAAGTTATTCGTAAAAACTGTTTTTTTTTTTTTTGAAAAAGAGCATTGGGTTATAGGTGCTATACATTTCTGGACACAATATTAACGAGAGAAACTTCAAATTTTTCAAATTTTCCGTGAGGAAATAACACACTAAAAAAAAAGAAAAAAAAAACTAGCCCCAAAATGTTTCTGCTTTTTGTCTCGTGCTTTTCCATCTCTTGGACAGGAATCAACTATTTGCTTAACAATATAGTTTAAATATTGCCTGATAAGTGGCGCTGCAAACTGAGTAAATATTTTGCCATTTCACTTTGCCCACAATCCCCAACTTTTTCCATTTTTATACATTTTAATCTTCCAGTTCCAATTTAATTTGTGTAAGATGCAATCATTTCCAGTTATGGGTTGTTAGGAAAATTGTTAATGACAGGATCAGACGCTATTGTATGTTTGAAAAAAGAGCTTTATATAAAAATGACCCATACATAAATCGTAAATTTTTGTAGCTGATTTTCGAAAAAAGGGATTGAGTTTGTGGTTTAAAAAAAAAAAAGCAACAGTACAAATTTTACTTCCAAAAACTGGTGTTATAAAACTTTTATGGTAAAAAAAAAGTTTTCTAGTTACATGAAAAAAATCAAAAATTAGTTTCTTAAAATCGCTGCCTTAAAAATTGAATTTACATGGAAATTTATTTGACAGTAGCACGTACTGATCTGTAAAAAAAAATCTTTTAAATTGGCAGAAAAAAAGTGAAACTTCCGTTCAAACAAAACTAAAAATGGCTGCAATAATTATTGCGCAATTTATTTTTAAAACAAATCACAACAGGTACAATTGTTTGTCCGAAAGTCAACGAATGAAATCTAACAAAATAAATTGTACATTTCAAGCAAATGTAAAGCATTCTAATTAATCACCTAAGGTGCAAAAACATACAAACAACAAATACTATTAAAAAAAATATTTTATAAAGTGTTAGTTATATCATCAATTTAGATTTTGATTTTTTGTTTTCCAAGATAAAGAGACCGATAGTTTTCAAAAAAGCAAAAGGTTATAAATAATTCATGTATACGCCTCGTTGGAATTTAAGGCGTAAAATCAGGAATAAATCTTAATTTCGTTTTGCATTATATCAGGAATATGTTTCTGGTTTTATGCTCGCTTTTATGACATGAACTAAGTGAGAGGAAATAATAATAATAATAATAAATCGCTAAAAGGTGGCATTATGCTTTTAAGAAATTATTGTTTTTTTTGTTTTATATTTTCGTAAGCTAGTAGCAAAAAAAAATCAGTTTTATTTTTAGAGCTCAACAATAATTTCTTTTAGAATGACAGGTGACTTTGCTTCAATTTTCATTTGACCAATATATTTATGCAATACACCACCAACTCGGCTATTTCGATCCATGGACAGCTGTTTCGAGCTTATTCTGCTCTCATCAGCATGGAATACGAAAGTAGTCGAGTTGGAGGCAAAAATCCTCTTATAAAGCAAAGAGAGCGAAAAAAACTGGTAGCTAATGTGAAATTAGAATACCAGCGAGCGACCGCTGCCGAAAAAAATTTACGAGTTGTACCATACTTTGCTTTATAAGAGGATTTTTGCCTCCAACTCGACTACTTTCGTATTCCATGCTGATGATAGCAGAATAAGCTCGAAACAGCTGTCCATGGATCGAAATAGCCGAGTTGGTGGTGTATTGCATGTTTCTGCCTTAGCCCTTGCTTAGGGGCGGTTACTTACTGCTTTACAATCTACTTATATTAAAAACTGAGTATCTTTCTAACTATCTTTCTTTCTAACTATCTTTCTTTCTAACTATCTTTCTTTCTAACTATCTTTCTTTCTAACTATCTTTCTATGTCACGCTTCTTTCTCCTGAACGCCAATGAACTGAAAGTCGAACCAGGTACCGATAGATAGGTAATTTTTCAGGCATCATTAGTTTCAATTTATATAATTATACGATTTCAATTAGCGAAGATATCAATTAATAAGTAGTTAAATTTAAAGCGATTAAGCCTAATAAATGATTAAATATGAAAGCCATTGTTGCATTGCAAAACGTGGTTGCCATGAAACAGTGATAAAAATGATAATGAGAATTTTGAATGAAGGCTTAACTAAATCAAACACGAAACTCATAAGCGGGCGACTTACATAGGCAGAAATTCAAGTGAAACACGAACGATCGCAACTCACCAATGCAATCACAAATTCCCAAATTTGGACAAGTTACAATCGCTACGAGATGCGATTCTAATGTAATTCGACTTCCAGTAGCGATTGCAATTTGCGATCGCCTCGAAGCGATTGCAATGGTGTTTCACTTGAATTTCTGTCATAGTATTTTTATCGCTAGCTACTTGTAATATTTTGAAACATTCATTTGTTGAAGAGCCATCTACTTATATTAAAAACTGAGTATCAATGTCTGCTTTTTTTCCTTTGAGCGAGCTGAACTTACTGAAACTTTCCTCACCATCTTGAAGGCGCGAAGCATCTCAATAATTCGAATGATTTTTTTTATACAGGAAAAAAGTAAAGGCGTGAAGCGCCTGTTAGCGAGCCGCCTTGGCGGGGAGTAGTTTCTTGAAATTTTCCTCACTACTTTCAAGGCACGAAGTGCCCGTGCAACGCCGGGCCACGTGCGTGGTATGTCTTGAAATCGAATGAACATTAAATTATATCAAATAAAACTTCAGAATGAGGTAAAAGTTAGAGAGGGGGGACGTTATGCATCAACATGCCGCAGGAAGCTAATCTAGCTGCCCTGGCAGCTAGTATATTTATACAGGGTGTCCACTCCAATCGTGGACCAATAGCTAATTTCTAAACCGTTAGAGATACGCATATAGTTTATTTAGGAAAAAATCTCCAAATTATGAAAGGAATTTTGGGTCTATTCAATGTTTTTCAAAAAATCAAATTTTGAAAGACTTACGAAATTTAAATTTTTATACAGCCCCCCAGTCCTATCAATCATATTTAGTAAAACATTCTTGACACTGTAACGTTTAAAACTAAAAAAAAATCACTCCTCTACCACAAAAATTGACGGAGTTATGACGTTTTGAAAAATCCAGATTTTGCATTATTTCATGACGTCATCGAGCGATCGCTTAAGGGACCGCATGCGAAATCTTTCAAAATCTTGATTTTTCAAAACGTCATAACTCGGTCAATTTTTGTCGTAGAAGAGTGATTTTTTTTTTAGTTTTAAACGTTACAGTGTCAAGAATGTTTTACTAAATATGATTGATAGGACTGGGGGGCTGTATAAAATTTAAATTTCGTAACTCTTTCAAAATTTGATTTTTTTTAAAAATATTGAATCGACCCAAAATTCCTTTCCTAATTTGGAGATTTTTTCCTAAATAAACTCTATGCTTATCTCTAACGGTTTAGAAATTAGCTATTGGTCCACGATTGGAGTGGACACCCTGTATTTATCGTACGTTTCAGGTAAACTTTGACGTATATATTATATTTTAAATTATTCAAACAGTGTTCAGTTAGTCGTAAAAAACATAAAGAAATCTTTGTATTTTGTAAACACAGTTTGAAAGCGTGGAATCGCAAAATGACTGCATCTCTTCTGGCAACATAAGGTTATTGGAAATGAACCGGGAGTTGTTTGCACAACTATACCCTCTACACTGCGATGCAAAAGTTTAGACAAAATGCAAATATGTGAATAAAATGAAAACTATTCAACGAAATGCTTTCAAATTTCTACTGCAGGTACACAATATGGTCCCAAATACGTGTCTGGAGTTCTTATAACTATAACTGGAATCAAATTTTGGATACTACAAAAGATAGTTTTTTACATTGTTGCAAAAGTTTAGACAATAGTCAGATTTTATGCAAATATCCCTTGAAATGTGATTGGTGGAGGAAATGCGGGACTGTATTATTCATTTATAAAGTGCAGAGATTGCTGAATAAATAATCAAAATCTCAAAAGCTCTTTAGTTCTCGTGTAAAGAAGACGAGCAAGTTTGGAAGCCGAAATTTGAAAATGAACCTACTTTATTAATTTTTTGTCTTTTAAATCAGCTCTAGTATGGTAGTACATTGTTTTTTACTTTGCGGAGATCAAATTCAGACATGCGTATCGATCAAAAAGTCCAAGAAAATTATATTTTTTAAGGATGAAGGAATTGAAAAAACGGCTCAGACTGACGATTCGCCCCTTACTCCTACAAAATTTCAACTTGGGTCAAAACAGCTCGTGACAGCATAAGTAGATGAGCAACTGAATCGGAATGCATAAAAAAAACAAAGAATTGTGCCTGAGCCTTTTCGGACAGAGTGTCCCAAATAAGCCAGATTTTATTGGTAAAAGCAGCACATCATATGATCATTGGATATTTCTCAAGTCCCACGAAAAGAATTATAATCCATCTAGGCCATCCCAATTTTAATAATTTTGATCAAAGAAAGTACCATTCATTCTTAGTCACGATGATACATATGCTGCTTTTCACATTAAAATCTGGCTTATTTGGGACACTCTGTCCGAAAAGGCTCAGGCACAATTCTTTGTTTTTGTTTTATGCATTCCGATTCAGTTGTTCATCTACTTTTGCTGTCACGTGCTGTTTTTGACCCAAGTTGAAGTTTTGCAGGATTAAAGGGCGAATCGTCAGTCTGAGCCGTTTTTTCAATTGCTTCATCCTTAAGAAATATAATTTTTCTTGGACTTTTTGATCGATACGCATGTCTGAATTTGCTCTCCACAAAGTAAAAGACAATGTACTACCATACTAGGGCCGATTTAAAAGACAAAAAAATAATAAAGTCGGTTCATTTTCAAATTTCGGCTTCCAAACTTGCTCATCTTCTTTACACGAGAACTAAAGAGCTTTTGATATTTTGATTATTTATTCAGCAATCTCTGCACTTTATAAATGAATAATACACTCCCGCATTTCCTCCACCAATCACATTTCAAGGGATATTTGCATAAAATTTGACTATTGTCTAAACTTTTGCAACAATGTAAAAAAACTATCTTTTGTAGTATCCAAAATTTGATTCCAGTTATAGTTATAAGAACTCCAGACACGTATTTGGGACCATATTGTGTACCTGCAGTAGAAATTTGAAAGCATTTCGTTGAATAGTTTTCATTTTATTCACATATTTGCATTTTGTCTAAACTTTTGCATCGCAGTGTATACTGTCTCACTACAGATGAGATGCAAAGGCTGACATCCGGTCTACTGGCGGAAATAGAAGCATCTATTAGTTTTTAGGGATGCCCGCTTTTGCAGATATTTATAGCCAATCAAATAGCGAAGCATGCCCCTCAAATTTTCATTTGTTTCCTTTATTCAGATAGATTCCTCTTACCTGGACTTTTCCAATTCCATAGCAACAGTGATAAAATGTAATTTCATGGAAAAAATATTTTATTTTCAAAAATAAACGCTGAAAAAAAAAGGAACTTCACCTACATGATACTGGGGATGAAAAATGTGATCCATGTAAGGAGCCCACATACTGTTCGTAATATCTAAAAAGTGCCAAGTTCGAAGATTATTCAATTACAAATGATGTATTAAATCAGCAGATGTTTTTAGAACTGATATGCTTTTTTCTAAGAAAATGTATTTCTTAAAACTTGGGGGGGGGGGGGGATTATTTCGTGGACAGGTTAATAACTTATCAATCGTAAAGAGTGTTTTAAAGACACAGTGGAATCTCCGTAATTCGATACCCCAAGGAACCACGAAAAGATATCGAGTTAAGTGGATAACGACTTATCGGTGTTTCATAATTTCAGTTGTTGTTCCTCTGACAACTTTAAATAGATGCTGCCATTTAGTGTTTTAAACTTGTATTTCAATTTATAATGTTTACTAATGAACCAAAACTGATCTTAATCAATGGTATTATATTTATTCAGCACTAATTTATACATAAAATAAAATATATCTATAGGCTCTAAACAATGTTTCACAGATGCAATTATTTTTTTTTTTGTTTTGTTTTTGTTTTTTTTTTTATAATTTCTCATCAAAAGTGATTTGAATAGTAAATATCTTGTATATAAATTAATTTATAAATAATATTTCGTACTAAAAAATTCTTACTAAAAACCTACTTTATCAAGTAAGGCAGGAATTCAAGTGAAACACGGACGATCGCAACTCACTAATGCAATCGCACAATCCCAAATTTAGATACGTTACAATCGCTACGAGATGCGGTTCTAATGTAATTCGACTTCCAGTAGCGATTGCAATTTGCGATTGCAATGGTGTTTCACTTGAATTCTTGCCTTAGGTAAGCTTTTCTTTAAATTTAAAAAAAAGGTGGGTGACCCACTAACCTCTTAGTATGTACTAAGTGGAACATCCATGTGATTAAAAAAAATATAGTTGAAAAAAATTAAGCATTATTTTAGGAAATTAATAATGAACCCTTGTTTAAAAAAACGTCTTAGATGAAATAATGGGTTGATTTTTTTTTTCTAAAGCTTCTGTACTAGGCTTCAAAAACAAACTGTTCTAAAAAAACAACCTATACTTCCAACGCTACCGAAGTTTCAATCAGTTACACATGTCGAAATTTGGTGTTCGAGACAATAATGTCCCAATTGCAGAAATATTTAAGAACCATATAAATGGATTATTTCAGATTAATTTAATCTTTAATTCTACATTCGCAGTTCTAGAATTTAAACCTTGCCGCCATTTAAAAAATCAGGCAAAGAGGCAAGACATTTCAATTTTTGCGCGGACAAGGCAGATGTTTCATTGAGCAGATGTAGTTCTTCGGTTTTGAAAATTTGAGCCGCCATTTACAAGAGAATACAGCGCCTCCTATAATTTACATATACTGCTTGTAAATGAAGACTTGATTGAAGTTCTTGTTTATTGAACGAAAACGTGCATTACGACAATAAATAAAGAACGAAATTAGAAAAAATATCATCCGATATCAAAAAGTACTTCAGTTAAACAAATAAAATAAATCGTAATAGCAGAACAAAATGGAACTATACAATAGTGATGTTTTTTAATTTATCGTTTGTTGACTTTAAATTTTGTTTCTGTGTTTTGGTAACGGTTTGAATTATTATTCTTTCCCGAATATTAAATTGAGAGAGTGGAGTTATAAGCTTTTGAAGGTTTTTATTCCATTTTGAGGTGAGATATTGAATTATTGTGATAAGTTTTCTGATGTGCATTGTTTTAAAGGGATTGCTTTTGAAAAAAAAAAAAAAAAGAAAAAACGATATCGAGAGTTTTTAACGCAAAGTTTTTCAAAGCAAGATTTTAAGAAATTTTTTGAAGAATGTTGGAAGGTAAGTTCTAAAATACGAAAAATATTGAAATCGTAAAAAAGATCCATTGTGTATTTTTTTTTTTTTAACTTTTCATCCAGCATTTCCCGTTTCTGATTCCGTAATAAACAGAACTAAACGTGGTATTTCAATTTAAAAAAAAAACCGGACTTTTTTGAAATTCCTACGACTTAACTAGCTTCATTGCCTTTGGGTATGTATCTAAAAGAATGAATTATTATACGTATGAAAATGTATCTCTCCTTTTACGCATTTGTTTCTTTTTATGTATCTAAGTTTCTTATGTTAACTAAAAGGGTCTAAATATTTTCAAGTGTAAAATAAGTTATGTATAATTTAAAAGAAAATAACTTTCACGAATTCTTCATAACAATTTGTTGTTAAAAGAGTAATAATAATAAAAATAAAAAGGCTCTTTCAACCCGGCTATTTTTCTGAATAAATAATTGTTACATGTTTCATCATCGTTAAAAGACTTCAAAAAGGAGACGGTTCTAAATTCAAAGCGTATGCATGTGTTTTTTTTTTTTTTTTTTTTTTGTTAGCTCATAGCGTCTGACCTAGTGAACCCATTTGGACGATTATTTTTTTTAATGAATAGAGGATGGTCTAATTTAGGGCCCATACCTTTAATTAACTATATTACCTCTTTAGAAAAAAAGCTATGAGTAAAAACTAGCGAAATTCAGGCATTTTTTCCAATTGAATGATTAAATAGGAAACGCATTGGGATAACAAAACGTGGTTGCAATGAAACGGTAACATTAATAGCAATCATAATGAACATTTTGAATGAAAGCTTCCTTCTCTGAAGCAGGGGTTGCCCACAGCCCCCAAGCTCAATGTTACTACCCCCTCCCCCCATGTTTTACAATTATTTATGCTTTTAATTTTTATTTTTACCCCTCTTTCTTATTTACTTATTTATTTTTTAATATTATTTACTTTTGAATTTTATTTATTTATTTTTTTAAATTATAGCTATTATTTTTCATATATTATTAATTTTGTATAGTTCGAATTATGCGCAGAATAGAATCGCTTTTTTCCTCTCCAGACATTCCAAGCACACACACACGTACACACAAAAATAAATAAAAAAACATAATTGTAAAGAAATGAAAGAAATAATTTAAATTAAAAAAAAATAATCAATAAATAATTTAAATAAACAATTAAATTAGTAAAATAAATCCTCCCCCCAAAAAAGGAATTTTGATGGCGCAACTTGCGCCATAATCCCCCCCCCCCCCCTCTGTGGGCGCTCGTGCTCTGAAGCAAACATGAAATTCATTACTATCATTGCTCTCTATCTCTCTATGGTATATTTATCTTTATTTAATGCCAATAACAGATAACGAGGCTAACGGGCTAAGTACTTATTATCACGAATAACTTGTATTATTTTGAAAACAAATTAGTTGCGAAGCTGTTAATATTTAAATGGTGCTAAATACATTAGCACACGAATAAATCCCAGAGAAGAACGATGATTAGCTTTTAGAAATAATCGTTTAAAACTTTAGACACGTTAATTTTTTTTTTTTAAATTTATTTATTTTATGGAGTATTTGCATGAAGAAAATAAGGTGAAGTTTCGTAATGGTAGTATAACCCTATTTTTAAAGTACATTTGAACTAAAAAGAATGAAATAAAAACGTTTTTGAAAGAGAAAAGAAACTGACTTCAATTGGAAATTGCTCTAAAAAGTAAAATAATGTTATTCTTTGAACACCACCGACACTGCTTTCAAATAAAAGTTTTGAAGTCGGCGCAAAAATAATAAGTTAAATGATGTTTAACCATAGTTTACCAATATTTTTTAGAAAAAATATTCAAAATTAAGAACAGAACATTTGCACCATTACACCAATTTGTGGTTATCAATGTAATTTGCAATGTATGCGAATGCAATTGAAGAATCTGGATTCATTAAAATGTATCTTTAATATTGAATTGTAGTTTATCCATTGAAATATATATTTAATATTAAATTGTAGTTACGCGCGCATATATGATTCTAACTTGTATTTGAAAGAGTAGTGTCATGGTGTTCAAAGAAAAAATATTTTTTACTTTTTGGAGCAAATGTTTTTTTATGTCGCTAATGTTTTTTTTTCCAAAAATATTTTCTTCATTTGTTTATCTTTGAAGTATGTGAGTGCTTGATTTTCAGAAAATTATTTCAAATTTGAAATGGTAGATTCAGTTACATTATTGGTAAAATGGACTAATATGTTGAATTTCCTAATATATGGTATGGAATAATATATGGTATGGGTTGGTATGGAATATCTCAAAATTAAAGAGCTTTCAGCGATCTTTTCTGTAAAAATAATACAATTCCCACTCTAACAAGAGAATTCAGCAACTGAATCTTAGCATCTCGAATGCTTTTGGCCAAGTTGGCGCTGTTTCTTGGCGACGACGCGAGCGCTTCAGCCGGTTTCGTTTCTTCAGCAACCCGGCCTTTGTACACAGCGCGGTTGATTCACCGGCAGCACCTTCAGTCGAGGAAAAAGCATCAGCGACAAAGGGAGACGATGGTCGATCCGACCACCCCTCGGTCGCTTCATCGCTGCCGCACCTGAGCTCTCTGACTCCCTCCAATAACAGAGTGTGGGGCCGCGTGTCTCGACTCCACTCGAGATTCGTATGGCCATTTGTAGTTAGTGTGGATTAAAAGAAGACAGTCTGTTAGAGTGTGAATTGGTTTTGATCGCTTGACGGTTCAGTGGAATAGTGAAATGCAGGTGCTAAAGCTTCGAAGTGAAATTTGGTGGAAAAAGTATAAGTTGTAAGAAACGAATTTGGTTTGTTTTTCAAGCAAAAATTATGGATTTGTCTTGAAATTGCCTCTTGTGTTTTATTGGACAAGAAGGTTTAAAACTAGCAAATATGTTTCGGAAATAAATTAATCAAATTGATATTGTGTGTGCCGAAAAGTGCAATGGTCTCAAGGAATATGCCCAGTGAAAAAATGATTTTACTCCATTCAAGATCTATTCCAAAGCCATAATCTGATGCAGAACACAAGCCAGGTTTCGTTTATGTACGAAAATATGACGTCAGACAGCAACATTGTGTCCGAATGGCTTCGCGCCATGCATCTGGTGCAGTACGCTGATAGTTTCATTGACAATGGCTACGACGATCTTGAAATTTGCAAGCAGATTGGAGAACCCGACTTGGATGCCATAGGGGTCGAAAACGGTGCTCACAGGGAGATTATTCGACGTGCTGTGAAAAGGCTCATTCAAGAGGGAGGGACATCGGTGTATTTCACTCTGGAAGAGCAAAATCCGACACCTAGTAGCTCGGATGATTACGAAAACTGTGCCGGGGCAGTGTCGGCTTCGTCATCGCCGGCACAGTGTCGCAGACCGACGTTCGTGCGTCACCAATCAGTGCCGTCTAACGTGCGGGGTAATGGTAAATCGGGCCATCATCACCATTACCACCAGCACCGGGGTAACGGAATTGCCCACGAAGCGACATCTCTGGATTCTTTGAGAGACAACAACGTTAGTAGTACGGGGTGCATGCCTCGATTGTGTGGCGGGGAGGACGGCACCCTCTGGACATACGCAGTGACAACAGACGACAAACGATCTCCAGTCCTACACCGCTCCACCCTCAGATACCTGAGGGAGGACGAGAGAATCATCCACAACCATTGCGAGCAGCAGCTTCATCAGAAAAAGTCAGTGGTGTCTCTACCGAGGAGATTGGAGAAGGATGGAAATCGTACCACTTCGAGGCGAACTAATTTGGATACTGATAAACAATCGAGGAGGACCACGGTGGATAGTGACGAGGAATTGACACCCAGGGTGTTTGGTGGTCGCAGATACCTTGACGAGTATGAAGAAGGGAAAGCCGAGTTGGGGAGATATCCGAAGATGCAACTCAAGAATTTAGTGAAGGAAAAGTTAATAAGGGATGGTATACGACTGAGTGCACAGCCCTACAGTAATTCGGTGAGTCATTTTGAAAACATGCTTATTTTCATTGTTATTGTGTGATATATCAATTCTTCAGTTCGACAAGTTTTTTTAAACTCTAAGTTTTGCTGGTCAGTTAATTAATGTTTACGATGTGCTGATCATTCAGGGACACCCCGACCAGAAATAGTGAAACCCCACAAAGAAAAAAAAAAGCCTCCTTCGGCACCTTTTGCTTTTCAATTCGGCAAATTGGAAGATTCCAACGCACGCTCATAATATAACTTCTCATTGGATGTAGGCATGTCTGCATGATAGTATTTTATTCTTCAGTAAAATTTGAAGTTTTATTCGGCAATTAAAAATTTTACCCCTCCCAAAAATTTTGTTCGTTGCGCTCTTGTGATCATTCGTAATCATAGCATATTTTCAAATATTCGCAATGACATACGATTATTTGAATTGTTTTAGATTTTTGTTCAAAACCAATTATGTTACCTCCTCCCTCTAAAAAATATTGGTGGCATTAATTCGAGAAATGATTTGTGGAAAATTTTAATAAATGCAATTTCGTTTGAACAATGTTTCGACCCAAATTATGTTGACAGCTTCTTCGATCACCATTCGCAAATTTTAAAATACTTATTTTGAGCTACTTCTGTATAAATTTTTACTTCTTAATTTTCGTTGCAGGTATTCGTGTTATATAAAATTCCATTCATAGCTAAATTATATATCACTTCATGAACTTAGTCCAATTTTTCTTAGTGGGGAGGGTGGCGGTTAACGAGCCAAAAATTTCTTCTGTGACCTTTTTTTTTTCATGAAAATTCCTATTTTTTTAATTCTCATTAAAATAATTCACAAGTTCTTTAAAGAGTTGTCTCGATTTAATCAATTCTGAAATTAACTTTTCAAATAATGGACGGTTCTTGCCCTGTGATCATAGGTTCATGGTTCATGCTCAGTTAGCGAGCTGCCTGAACGTGATCCACTTTCTATGCATTGAATGTCACATTTTTCAATATCTGATTAAAATGCACATACTAAAAATGTTAATGTGCATAATCTAAAACGTGCAGTGTATGGCGACCTCTCGAAAATGCCGAGTGAAATAGAAACGGTTTAATTTTGAAAGTTCTGAAGAATGTCTTATGCACTTATGACATCGTGAAATAAATTCAGAAAAAATCGTAAGGCACAAGATTTTTGCGAAATTTGTATGTTCGATTGTTTTGATGATGAGAAAAATCTTGTCTTCAGTGATAAGCAGTACAATTAAAACACATTATTTGCAATATAAATGTCATTTATTAAATGTAATTTGTTGCTTATTTCATTTTTTGCGTTGGAGAAATTTTTGTCGTATTTACGTTTGTGCACTTTTACTACGCAAACTGAAATTGCTAAAAACATGTATTACAGCAGGTCAGCAGATAATAAGACAAGAAAGCATACTTAAAAACTATGTTCAAAATCTGTTTCAATGAATACAATTTGGAGTGCAAATTTATGCCTTAATACCGAAAATATGTTTTAGCAGCACAGCGTTATATCCAAAGAAATGGTTTTAGAATTTTGTACTAGCAAACAAATTGCTAAAAATAGCGATTAAATGCGAATGTTAGATGTAACTTAGTTTTCTTCCAATCCATAATTCGCATTGCTTTTTAATTTTGATGAAAGTCGGTTAAAAACTCCCTTTCATTAAAAGTTATAAAAATTTTCAGCATTGAGAAAACGAAACAAATTCAAAGCTTGTTTGACCTAATTTAAAATGTAGTGATCAATAAGCTATGATTTTACCAAAGAGTTTATTGATTGTTAGAAGCTTTATATTTACAAGGACAATTTTCCTTGGGATTTTAATTAACTTTTTTAAAAAAAAGGTCAAATATATTTTCCATTTTGAGCTCACGCTTTGCTCAGAGTTGATTTACTGTCCCAAATTGATACCATTGTTTGTTCTTAGTCGTGATTTCTTCGAAGGTTTACATTTATTAGCACCAACCGCTACCTGGTTTAACCGAAACTGTGTTTTGCTATTTTGGTGTTTATTCTTTCAGTAACCTTACAGATTTTCGTGACACAGTAAATATAAAAGCTTTGAATTTTTTAAAAGTGTTACGTTTTTATTTTTTAAAAGTACGATCATTTTATGTTATTCATTTTGTGCATTTTATTTTAGTAAAAAGTGTTGCCCGTAATTGTTTTAGATTTGTTTGTCATTTTAATTGTAAGTGGTTGAAAAATATGCTGAAAAACAAAAAAAAAAAATTACGACTCGCCATATCTATTTATTTCAAGTAATGCACAATAAAAGCAAACCACTGCAAACATTATCTGATATTTTTGTATGAAGATATTTGCATAATATTTACGTCTGCTGATATTTTTTCGTATTTTTAAGTGTTAGTTACGTTTCTGTATTAAGCAAAAATCATTAGGCAGTAATCAATTTCGAAAATAAAGACATTTACTGAACGCACTACTGTTGTTCCTAAATACTGGGGGCTACCATTAATAGTGGTACTGTTTTAGAGCGTGATTCTAGCCTAAAATATCGACTGTATTACTCAATTCTAATTTTTTTAAACCATGTTTCACGACATTTATGCTAAAATTAGCATGTATATATGTATTTTTTTTAATTAAGAAGGAAGCTAAAAGAAAAATTTATAAACATATTTTTCTTTGTTGTATACATACATTTCTTAAGGAAAAATTTTTTTACATAAAAAGTAGGGATGGACCGGATATCTGGTAACTATCCGGTATCCGGCCTATCCGGCTGATATTTTAAGTATCCGGTACGACCGCCCCGGATACGGATATCCGGAAGATTTTTGCAGGATATCCGGCTAAGTATCCGGTATTGATGTGGGGAATATCCGGAATTGATGTGAGGGTTATCCGGTATGATGTGAGGACCTAATTAAATATTTTCTTTTTTATAAAAATCTTAGTTAAAAATTTCATTGTTTGATAAACCTTTTAGATGATGTAATTACTTTTCATCTTTCCTTTTTACCAATTTTTGCTTCTAAAACAAAAATTGTGTTATTCCTCCGACTGTGTACTGGACATGGAAGCATTCTGCATATTTAATTTTTCACAATTGCCAGATAAAATATGATTGTCTTCAGCTTTTCAAAAATATTTTAGTTAAAATATTTAGAAAGAAAAGGCTACAAACCTTCAAGGATTAATGTGCGACAAAAGTTTGAAAAAAACTTACGATCATATCGTTAGTTCATAAAAATTAATCGCAGTAGCTTTTAATATAAATTCTCAAATTATTTTATTTATTGAATTCTTTTATTTTTAGTTTTTGTGCTTCTAACAAAAATTGCGATCTATTAACACCCAATGATGTTGTAATTAGATATTTTTTACTTTGCCACTATTATTGCTTTATTATAATTGAAAATAACATACACTAAATAACCTATCAAACATTGACGAAAGTTTTCTTTTAGATAATGAAAACATCTGTCCCCATGAATCGTCGCAACTTAAAACCATGCTTTTTTTTTTTTTGAAAGAGTTTAAATGTGTGTAAAGAAATTTTGAATTTTGCACTTTGGGGTTTCGTTCTTTCTTTTTGTAATACCTTCCTTTCAGAAAAGATATTTCTCTGCTATTAGAATATTTTCACGTCTGTCACGCCGCTCCGTAACTCCTTGAGAACATGTTGAGCATGACCCTCAATAACATTCAGTCGAGTTTCGATAACTCAAAGCTTTATAAACTCAAATATACCTTCATTTCAAAGTTTTCATTTGGTCCCAAATTCTTGAAAAGATGGTAGGAACTACTTGTAACTCGAACTATCAATAACTCTAAGTTTTTAGCCGGTCCCTTGGGAAACTATGAGCTATTGAGACTTGACTGTATTTAAGATGTTAATTTGCATCATTAGAAAGTGTATTTTGTCTTTTAGAATTTAAGTAAAACTTTAACTTAATTATTTAGATATAAGTTTATTAATTTATTTTTTAAAGTGAACATGTTTAGAATAATTTTAAATAATAATGATAATATATCAGTCATTTCAGCGAAAATGGTACAAATCAGTCCCGATACTTCAGAATTTTGGGAATTAATTTTAATGTTTACCACCAATTAATTATATTTTTTTATTTGTTCTCCATCTAATTGTATGTAACCAAGTATTACTTATTTAGGCATAAGCCATTTATAAAGGACCCCCCCCCCCCCAAAAAAAAAAAAAATTCTTTGGCAAAAGAAGGAAAAAATGATCTGCCCCAGCTTCAAATTGCTAGGACTTAAAATGCAATTTAAGATTAAGCTGAAATGCAACAACAAAATCATTTGCAATGCACAGCACAAAAAATGCTTCTGACACCCTTTCTGCTGATTTTTATGTATGTAAACAACAAAATCTTGGAAAAACACCTATTTATCTTTGTTCCTAGATTTTTTTTATGTTTCAAACTGTCCACTCTGTTACAAGCCTTTCAGAAATAAAATAAGCAATCGCATTCAATGTGATATATTTTTTAATAAGTACAAGTAATGTATCTGCTTTGATTACTTTGATACATTGAATTATATAATCAGTAACTAAGATAAGCCTAAAATTCTTTGCTGATGATAGTTAATTTGCACTGTGGGATGTCCACTCTGTTACAGTCGCATTAATAGTGCAAAAAATATTTTTTCTTGAAATTGCAGACAGAATTAGTTTTAGGATGCTTAGTTCATTTTATGCTTTTTCTGTAATTAACTTTTCTTTACGATTAGAAATATATTTTTCAAACCTCATTTGTCTCCTCTGTTACACAAAGTGGTCGAACTATTCAAAACCCTTAATGAATGACTCATATATACAAGCCATTTACACTTTATTATGCACAAATAAACAGAGAATAATTTTTAAAACAATGATTAGTAATTAGTTGGTGAAAATTACTTCATTTGATAAACTTAACTCGACAATTTCAGACATGATTTGTACCATTTTGGCTGGAATAACCCATAAATATAACATTTGCATCTCGGAATGTATCTTTATTTTTTCAAAATGAAGTTGAATTTCGAGGTGATCGTTTAAGAATTAGTTTATTAATTTGGTTTTAAAAAAGTGAATATGTTTAGCATGACCCTTAATGTATTTAAAATGATAATTTGCCACTTTTAAGAATGTGTATCTTAATTTTTTGGAACTAAAGTAAAATTTCAAGTTGATTATTTAAGTAAAGTTTACTCATTTGTTTTTAAAAAAGTGAACAACTTTAGCATACCTCTTAAAAGTATATTTAAACTGCTGATTTGAATCTTCAGAAAACATGTTCCTTTGTTTTTTGGAGTTATATAAAATTTTTAACTGATTATTTAGTATAACTTTATTATTATTATTATTATTTAACACACTGGTCCTGTTTTAATATTTTCTTCTTTAACTTGTATGTTAGAAAAATTACATGCATATTATTCTTTAAAAAAAAGAATTTCAAAGCAAAATTTTGCTTTATATTATTGCAAAATTAGAAATAAGAAAATGTGTTACTTTGTAATGAAGTTTAAATTCATAAAATTCTAATAAAATATGTATCAATTTGAAAAAAAAAAAAAAGTTTATCTGAGCTTAGTTTTTTTTTTTCCTTTTTTTTTAATATTGGTGAAATATTTAATAACTGTATCATTTACGTAGAAACCTATTGAAATGATATTGAAACAGAAAAGCTTTAAAATTTAAACTAAGAATAATTAAAAGTTTAAACTTTGAGTATATACAGAAATATTTAATTCAATCTTTTAAAGTTTCGTCTATTTTGATAAAAATACATAATACATAATACATAACTAGCATATTGTGATTTAGAAAGAAATCACAATATGCTAGTGTTTCATTTTATATGTAGCGCTACTCCTGTACAAATAAAATAGAGGCTTTAAAAATTAATTTAAATGTATTTAACATGTTCTTAAAGAAATCATGCAAGAAACAACTTTGATTTATTGTTTTGAAGCTGCATTACATAAAAATAAGCGAGCATGCAATGTAATTGTAATGCCGGATATCCGGTATCCGGCGTGTGATGAGCCACCGGATATCCGATATCCGGTATCCGACAAAATCACTATCCGGTCCATCCCTAATAAAAAGTACAGCTGTCGACATATTGAGAACTACAAAAATAACGATCTTTTTCGAAATTTTACTCACAGCAAAAACCTTTTTCACCTTTTTTAAAATTTTAATGGCGTGATTAACTGTTCATTGGATGATAATCCAAATTGTATTCGATCTTATCATAACTATTAAAAATTGATTAATTACTTATTTTCTAAGGTCTCATATTGAACGTCAAACGTTCAGGTCTTTCTAGCTTCAGGTTTGCTATTTTTTCCTTATTATTAACCAAATAAAGAAATAAATATAAACTTTACAAGTTCTCTTTGAGGATTTGAAACTCAAAATTAATCTTAATTGCTTGAAGAGTATAAAACTCACTGCAAAAAGGGTCGTAATTACAGTGGCCGCCGCTTATGTGAGTCACCTTTGTTGTAAGCAGTTTTGATTCAACAAAGCGTATAACTCGGTACAGCTGAATTTTATTCTGTTTTTGGCGATTTTATTCTTTAAAGCGGTTGAATCAATTAACCACTGATTCAACTAACTGTGCATTAAAAGCTCATCATTTTAAATTTTAATCAAAACAACTATTTTTTTATCGTTTGCTAATAATATATAACTTTTACCCAACCATTTAAATTTTTTTATGTGCCACACATTTTTTCCCCTAGCCTTCAGTGTATTTTTTTCTGTTGGGTTTTCGGAATTTTCGATATGTACAACTGTTTCGATTTTGTTTTTTTCTTATTTTTCAAAAAAGAAAAAAATCTATGTCCTTAGTTATTCAGTACATTTTGATGCCATTATCGTAATTTTTTCCCTCTAAAAATATTTGTATGGTGCTATGCAGCCAATTCAGGATCTTTCGCCTATAAATGTCGTTCAACCAGGAGCTATCTTTTCCCTCTCCTACATTTTTTTTTTTTCAAGTCTGGATAAAAGTTGCGAACTTTTGAAAATAATCTCTGTCTATTCCGAAAACACAAAATAACGACTTGTTCCACCACACAAATAGCACCGCTGTGCGTTAGGGTGGGGCGAAAAATAAAAAGTTTTTCAGATCAACTTCTAATAGCTGCCAAAAGTTGTCTTTGGTGATAGTTAGCTTTTGTGCAAAATTTGAGAACAATCGGTGAATTTCTTCAGGGGGCCCTGCGATCGCAAAGTTTTACCATGGCTTTTATCGGGATTTTATGGTTAAAATATGAAAAACAATGTCGTTAGCTAATCTCATTGCATTTTTTTTACTCATAAGATATATTCATGCATTCAAAGCATATAAAATAACTCACAAAAAATTATTTTATATGATATATTTATATTTCAAGCATTTAAAAAGAAACAAAAATGTGAAAAAAAGTGATTTTTTTAAAATAAAAATATATCGTATAAAATTATGTTTGTGAGTCATTTCATATGCTTTGAATGCATGAAAACATCTTTTGAGTAAAAAAACGCAAAGAGACTAGCTAAACGCATTCTTTTTGATATTTTAACCACAAAATCCATAACAAAGCTATGGTAAAACTTGGCGATCGCAGCGCCCCCTGAAGATATTAACCGATTTTTCTCAAATTTTGCACAAAAGCTAACTATCACCAAAGACAACTTTTGGCAGCTATTAGAAGTTGATCTGAAAAACTTTTTATTTTTCGCCCCACCCTACTGTGCGTGTCCAAAACCTCAACTCCTCATAACGCACAAATTATCACTCCAACAGAACTGTCCTCGAGATTTCATTAATCAACTTCTCGCAACTCAACCTCCCTATCGACCCACCTCTTTCCCTGTATTCACCGCATTCAGTTAACTCAGTCAAACTGGAAAAATACAACGTTATTGCAGCAGAAACACTCTCTCTCTCTCCCTAAAAATGAATTATTAGGCAGTCTTCTGGCTGGGAATGGTTTCTCTGTTGATCCGCTGCGAGACGTGTTGACCGTGTTTTCATTGACTTTTTTTTTTTGTTGTTGTTGATTTTGGTCCGAAGACTACTTTCTAAAAATGTTTTTGGCACGTGACTTTATTTCTCCCCCCCCCCCCTTCCCTGCCGCGCAGTGGCTGATGTGGAAAAAAAAAATAAATTATTAAAAACAAGGCTGCTCGTGACTTTGTATAAAGGTGCGAGAGGTGATATTTGTTTTTAGAGTGGGAAAGGCATTATTTCGATTAAATCGCTCTGTGTGAAGTATTTTCATAGTGGATGAGTGGATGAATTCGTGGATGATTTTGTAAATCACGGAGGCTTTGGAGAATTCGTTTTGATCTCCCTCCTCTTTTTTTTCATAATATGGTGCTTTGAAGACATTTCTTAAATTTTTGTGTGTGCGAGGAGTACAATTTTCGTTGATTAAGTTGATATTTTCTGTTGTCAATTATTTTTAAATTCTTTATGATGTTTCTGGAGTTAAAAATAATCTAAGAAATTATGTAGATACCCAAGTAGCATACTTCGTTTTTTAAAGGTTGTAAAATGGTTATTAACGTTGCGACAACGGATTAAAAACGTTTATAAAACGTTTAAACGTTTTTTGTGCTACCTGGGTAGCGATAGTGCTTAGAAATAATAATGAATTCCTACATATATGAACAACAGATAAAATAAAACTTTATTTACAAAACATTGTAACATAGCGCAAATTTTCTAAATGCAAAAAGCAAGTTTTGCGGAAGTATATTAAAAAAGTTCGTAACCATGATGGATTCAAGGTCAAAACCAAGTGTCAGGCTTTTATAAATTGCTATGTGTAGTGTATGCATACGCCATTCTCCTTTATAAGGGCAGGCAACAATTGAATCGGTAAATGCATAAACAACATAAGAGCTTCAAATTGTTCAGGAGAGAGAAAAAACGTCTTAGTTCTAGTATTGTTTCTACGGTCAACGTTCAAATATAAGGCCCCGTATCTTTCGAATTAGTAACCTGACTGACGTGATTTTTGACCTCAACACGTATCTTGCCTCCTACAGCTTGTTTCCACAAAAAAACGAATCTTCGAATTTTCGTGACTGATGTTGTTTTTGCACTCGCCGATTCAATTATTCTGAACCGAACAAAAGATTTTTGCCGAACCAAAACTACTAGACAGTATATGTTTGACCACTGATTAGACGTGCTAAAATTAATGGTTTGATGTACCTTTTTTCACATATCCCCTCCTCCCTCTAAAAAAAACCCGATATAAAAAAATCTTTCTTTTTTTTGAAACAGTATCAGATAATGGAATATACCGCTTCTTAGAATATTTTTGCATAGAAAAATATCTATTCCATTAAGCGGGATGGACTGTATTTTGTTTTGAAGATAATCGCAATAATAGTATGCTCAATTAAAAGAAAATTTAATTGATTGCGCCATAAAAATAGTAAATTAATAACTGAGATGCGTCCCCTTTTCAAATGATGCAGATGAAATCAAATTAGGGATGCTAGTTTTCGAAGTAAACGATTCAATCGCACAAATGAAACAAAATGTTTTCACAAGTGCCATGTATTAATTTATCAGCGACGTTATGAATTTTTGAAATGGAAGCTGTGCTTAAATATTATATTACAGGACAATAAGAAAAAACAATTTCCCAGCCCCTTTATGAGTTGAAAGCGAGAATAAAACGAAGACAAATCTAATTTTCTTTGCATCTGACAACTTACGATTATATCGAAGAGAATGTACTAGGTCATGAAATTAGACATGCGTAAAATACATTTTGATCACACAGTTTTATTGATCAATGAAATTTTCATCTTCAAAGTTTTGAATAATTCATGCTCTAGTTAAGTTCCAGAACTATTTAAATTTTTTTCTAACTCCTTTCCGAAATTACCATTTTATAAAAGACAAAAATAAAATTAGCTTATGACATTCAACGCATGTTTTGTTCATCAAATATTATCGCTCATTTTCATCTCAACATTTTCCGAAGATGTAAAATAATTACAAAGACCAAATTTTATGTCAAAATTAAAAATACAGTAAAAATTCTTGTAAAAATCGTGGGGTTTTTTCTTTTCTTTTTTTTTTGCATAAATTCATTCTGGTGTGTGACGCTACACTGACGCATATTTTGCTTATCACTTTAATAACATAATGAGTAATTATTTCACAAATCTTTCTTTGTTTGAAAGTACAACCAAAGGGGTACTTGAACTAAGAAAAAAAGGTTGGGACACGCCGCAGCTCATTACTGCTTGGAGTGCACATCCCAGAAGTGACGATGGTACCAATACTGCCTCTAAAACAGTGGATCCCAAAGTGGTCCACGGGGACCCCCAGGGGTGCTCCGAAGTTTGGAAGGGGTCCATATAAAGGAAAGAAAAAAAATGGGGGTCCACAAGATGAAAATAGGGGTCCCTTTGTTGATGAACCAAATTCACTCTGTCCCACTTAAAAGTTTTCTTTTTTTCCTTGTACACCTATTCTATGTAAGAATATTAGCTGATTTAACGTTTTGGAATCGGACTGTTCATACAGAAATGTTTCTTTCGACCCAGGTAGTACGACAGTTGAACCACAGATTTCTTTTCCATTGAAAAGAGAAGGTATGAACTGTCGTACCAGACGTATGAAACCTTGAGAAAATCCCCGGCTCCAAAGGATTCGAGTGAAAATTTCAACTCCGTCCTCTAAATAAAAAAGATATATAGTACAACGTGTGCACCTCCCGGTTCCTAAAGGTTTTAACCTTTTAATAATTAATATTCCTTTTAGGAATATTAATTCCTTTTAGGAATATTAATTCCTTTAATTCCTTATAATTAAAATAGAATATTCCATTTTAATTATAATTCCTTTTAGGAAACAATGCACAAAAGTTAAAAGTTTTGTGCATTATTTTTATGAAAGTATGCGTGCAAATGTTACGTTTTTCTCTTGATCTGTTTCCTTATCACTTTAAATTTAAATTTTTTTACTCCGTAGTAAAACTGTCAAACTGAATCTTTTAGAAAGTTGTCATCTGGTTTGTTTTAGAACATCAATGTATGGAACTTAACCATTTAATTCCCACTTTTAGAATGCCTGAGTTACATTATTACGATTCCTGATTAGTTTTGGAACGACCCCAAGGAAGGGGGTCCTCGCAAAATTCGAAAACTAGGCAAGGGGTCCACGGAACAAAAAAGTTTGGGAACCCCTGCTCTATAATTTCATGCTCTCCCTCCCCCTAAAGAAAGATCATCCCAAAAATCAGAAATTCTAGTGATCTAAAAAAGAAGGCTAGAGATCTAGAATACTTTAGATACCCCCCCCCCCAAAAAAAAATGGTGTAAACTGCGCCTTGGCATACATGGATACTGCATAATTTGTCCTTAAAGAAGTATTTTACGTCATTATCGTCGTTGTCAGTCTTAGCTCACTGTAAATTAGAAAGTAAAAATAAAATCAACTCTAAAGACGAATTTCGTATGTAAATTTTAATTTATACATACATATCTTTTTTAGTTTTATTGTTTTTTGCATTGCATTGAAACATCGCGCCTTTATTAAAATTGACACATATGCTACGATGAAAGCTCATGACTGATTAATCTCTAAACGAACGCTGGTCGGTAACGGCCTTTAGTGTTTGTTAAAGTGACATTTGATTAATTCTATGCCAGTTCAAAAATGAAATTTTTGAATCTTAATTTGCGAGAAAGTAATAAATTTCCCTCTTTTTCTTAAACATTCACTTTTCATTTACAATTATTAGTTCTAATTGATCTCGGATTAATACAATTTAGTTGGAAGCGAAAGTTTCCAAACTTCATCCATGAATGAATTTCTTTCAATGTCTGTCTGATGAGAATATTTTCATTAATTGCGCTCGCTTCATTAATTGTGTCGCAAAAACTTTTAATTATTTTCTCTGAAGTTATCTAAAAGTAAAAATAAAATGCAGTCTCATTTATTTCTCCCTAAAATCTTGTTATATTCTTCACAGTTTTTGCACGAAAATAATTACAGAACCGAAAGAAATCAATTGATTTATTAGTTTTCATTGTTTTCTGATTCTTACTTCTTATGAATAGGGTGATTCCAAAAGTCCTAGCGCACTAAAAAATAAAGTTAATTTCGCTCTTATAAGGAGAAAATTTAATCGTGGAACAAATTAGAATGCGATTCAAGGCTGTATCTTCCCTAAATTGCTCCATCCTCCTCCCCCAATATTCTTATCTTCCACTGAAAAGAAAAAATTGAAAAGAAATTAAGTGACTGAAAATAAAAAGTATCTCTCTCCCAAATCAACAGCAAAGTAAAAAGAAGCTTTAAAAAGAAGCCCTTTCTAATATGTTACTTAAAAGACACGTAATTTTCTATCGTAAATAATTTTATCAATTAATTTGCTGGCTTGTGTCTAGGTTTACTTTAACAGAGTTTTAAAAAATTCCAACTTAAGAAAGCAGTATCAGAACCGCAAACGATTTTTTTTTTTGTTTGCCTTAGCGGAGATAAACTTCGCAAAAAAAGACATCGCCTGCAGCAGGTATCTCGAGTTAATGAATTAAATAAGTGGCAACAGTATAGTTCTTTAAATTAATGATAGCATGTTCCAGCTACGGCGATGGTTCAAGTAACTTTCCCCATAATGTCGCAGCCTCCGATGAAGCCGAATTAAAAAGAATTAATATGTGTTTATTTTCAGACTTGCACATTTTTGTTGGCGAGCCAGGATGTTCGGGAATGACTTATGGGTTAACAGGTTAGGATGTAATTCATTTCACACGTAGCTCGCTTTCAAAGTTTGGCGCTACCGTTTCCGTTTGCTAACTGATTTATTAGCTTTCTTTTTTTTTATTTTCTCCGACGACTTTCGCTCATGTCTTCAGATAAGAACGTATTGACAGTAATACATCACGTCATTTTCGCCGATACTGAGTTTTAGTGTTCTGTATTTTTTATTTCTGGATTTATTTTTTGTTGAATTTTTATTTCATACTGCTTTCTAATGATAATGGTTTTAAGCAATTGGTAAACAAACTTTTAAAAAATCGATATGTGTATCGCGTATGTGTTCATTTTATACCTTTTTAATTGTAGAATCAACTAGACATTGCCGGGAAAGGATTGAAAAGAGATGCTTAGCACAAAATATTTGATGAAAAAGTTCCATGTTGTCGTAAAGCATGGAACATAGTTCTTGTCCTTTTAAAGTCGTTTTTTTATTAATTTGAGAAATGACCTCTGCATGAAATGTGAACACATATTGATGCATTTATTAAAAGATATAAGTAATGAATATAATTTGTATTGTTAGTACAGTGGCCGAACCTTATATACATCTCGTGTGTTCTATACAGTTTTGACTCAATAAGCGACTGATTCCATAAAGCGGTTAATTGAACAAAACTATATTTTGTTGTGCTTTTTGATGAATTGATTCATTAAAGCGGCTGATTCGTTGACCCCTGGTTCAAGTAACTGGCGTCCATTGTATAAAATATGAAAAAAAAATAACAATTGAAAACACAAGCGTTTAAAAATTGAGGAAAAGAGAAAACATCAAGTTACATTTTCAAGCATTAAGTAAAATGATATCGCCTGCCATGAAATTGTGGTGACCATGAATATTAATCACCATCCAGAATTAAAGCTCCCTGCCCTTTCCTAATCAATCTCTGAACCCATCCTCCCGCATTTGGACATCACGAACTGCCGGAAACCCGTATCCTAGAGATAGATTCCTAAACCGGGGGGTGACTAATAATCCGATGATTCCAAAGTTGTGGAATCGGCACTAGTCACTAACTACTCTAGTTACGAGGAGTCACACGAGAGAATTAACTTTCCGCAATAGTCCGTTCCTATTTCGAATATAATCTTATCTATCTGTTGCGTCCCTTTCTGGAGCTTTGATTTCAAGTCGCGCACGGTCAATACATATTAAACCATTCCGCAATGTCTGCAGCCAGCACTTCTCTGCCAACCTCCAGGGGTGGACAAGGGGTGGCTGATGGAATTTGAATATTTAGACGGCGACCGGCAATTAGCCTCGGAGCCTCCCCACCCTTTAAATTCCAACGCATCATTTCCTGCCACCGAAGTCAAATGAGAATGTGTCCAGTTACCAGGGATTGATGGTAAAGTGCCGGACATTGATAGTGGAGTATCCGCTCAAAATGAGCGTTTAGAGGCTTGAATTGTTTTGGGACTATTATCATGGTGAACTGGAATATTCGATTCGATGGAATGTATTGCCTGTTGCCAACATAGAAATCATTTCCTGCGTATGAATGTGGGATTTCTTTCGCATTTCATATGAGGCTGCAAAGTGGGCATTCAATTTCATTTTTCCCTAAGTAGGCAGCAACCTAGAGAGAAAAATTTTACTTTATATTCATTTAATTATTTCTACTCTTAAACAATAAATAAGATTCAAATTTATTTTCTATAACGATATGTCTTTCTTCACAAGTTGAAATCCCTTTTTGTGTGTCCAGTTACCAGGAATTGATGGTAAAGTGCCGAGTATCCGCTCAAAATGAGCGTTTAGAGGCTTGAATTGTTTTGGGACTATTATCATGGTGAACTGGAATATTCGATTCGATGGAATGTATTGCTTGTTGCCATCATGGAAATCATTTCCTGCATATGGATTTGGTACTTCTTTCTCATTTGATGTGAGGCTGCAATTTGGGCATTCAATTTCATTTTTTCCTGTACAGATTTTTGACTAAAGGGTCATTCCATAGAAATGTCAACCTCAGCCGAAGAAAAAAAATACCGAAGTGAAAAAAGTATCAAAAAATAAATAAATAAACAAGTAAACAAAAATCATACAACATACGAAGTTTTAAAAAAATTGAAAAAGTATTGTAATTATCAGAGATTAGCCATAAATAGTTGGTAGTGTGTTTACTGCTTGTTGTTCGATGGTTACGTTAGTCACACTCCATCTTGAATAAAAGTGACACTTAAGACTAAAAAAAATAAGATTTAATAAATGTGTTTTATGTTTTTAAAAGCCAACTTTACACACTTTTCAAATACATCGTTAAATTTTTAACACTTGCTTAACTTTGAGAAATTTTTGCCTCACAACATGAACGTTCATTTTCAGGTTGCAAAAATGTTACGTTAGACACACTGCTACTTTCGTTGAAAAAATATCTGTTGTCAGTAATTTTGTTTTAAATTTTTAGCAGAAATGCTACATAGATACCATGTACATTGTAAATCCACCAGCAGAACTAAAAATTACTTTTTATCCTTTTAGTTACAGGTAAAAATAGTTACAAAATCAGCTCTGAATGTTACGTTAGTCACTATGGAATGACTCTATAACAGAGTAGGCAGCAACCTAGAGAGGCAAATTTTTCTTTATATTCATTAAATTATCACTACTCTTAAACAATAAATAAGATTTAAATTTATTTTATAAAATGATATATCTTTCTTCACAAGATAAATTTCTTTTCAACCAGCCTATGCATATTAGATATATATTTCAAAATCTTCAACTGATTCTGGATATGTATTTGTTCCTTGTTATTCAACAAATATGAAAAGGTGAACCAAATTGTTTCACCAAGGTTTTTCACTTATTCTTGCAATTATTAGCGCGTTATTTCGCAAACAAGTTGATATTTTGAAAAACTGCATAACATATTTCGTCCATCATTCATGTGGAATTAAAGCCTACTATATTATTTTTTTGCAAATTAGAATTCCAATGATCAAAAGTTTTATTAACTTTCATTTTATTTGACTTTCTATGCTGGATCTGTTTCTCTTTTTCTGTATTAAAGATAAATTTACTTTCTTCATATAAAATGTGTCACTTGCTTATTGTTATGCTTTTAATTGTCCCCCCTCTTTTCTTCTGCTGTTTTTTTATATTTTAGTTGCATTGCAAAAAATTAACTGTTATTTGTACAGTATAATATTGGCAGCCGAGTTTCCAATTTAAAACTGTAAAATAAACATTTATAAACTGTAAAACTAGCAATTTTAGTTTCTTACTGTAAAGTTAGCAATTTTATAGTTTATTGCCGTAAAATTTAGCTGTATTATACTGTAAAAACAACAGTATAATACGGGCAGCAGAGGTTCCAATTTATAACTGTAAAATACACGGAAATAAACTGTTAAATTAGCAATTTTATAGTTTATCACTGTGAAATGATCAATTATACAGTTTAGCACTGTAAAAGTAGCAATTTCACAGTTTATTACAGTAAAATTAGCAATTTTTACAGTTTATCACTGGAATTTGCTGTATTATTCTGTTAAAACAACATTCATTTTTTAGTGTGGAAGTCTTTACCGCGCCCGTCACATCAAACATTTTTCTGCAGGGGGCGGGGGGTGGAAAGGGTTAATGCATATAATATCAAAAGACATACATTCTTATATGCAAATACACTCATTGCTGAAATTCAGAGGAAGGGGAAATTTCCCCTTCTTGACATCCCTAAATAACGGGCCCGTTTATTACGTGCTTAAAAGTTTTTTCATGGATTTCGCTAAAAAGATATCCATTAAAACAAAAACCAACGAGCGACTTTTTCTCTTGTCATTAAAACTCACTGACTACAGTCCGTTTACTATGCCTTATGAATTTCATGAGACGGCAATTTCTTTTAAGCTATAAACGCTGTTAGAGGGTTTCCCTCGCAACATACGTTTGAATTGCGAGTTGAAGCGAACTTTTATTTATGTCTTTACTTCTTTTTCCCTTGATTCTCCGTTTTCCCACCACACACTTTTGCAAGGGTTGTATCGTCAAGTCAGCAAACATATCTTCAAGTGAAAAGGAAATTGAAAACCAAAGCAGAAATCTGAATTCCGACCGAGCTTTCTATAAGAGTAAAGCGTACATATTTAAATTTCTCGGTTCCAGTGATTGAACGGGGGAGGAGGGACGCGGTTTTCTTTTGCAACCCATGTTTTCACTTTTGGGCGTAAAAAGAGGAAATATTCCATGCTTTAAGAACTGATGACTGACGCGATTGTAGTGTCTGGAAGACGGCGACAGGGAATACAATGCATTGTCGAGAAATGCTACTTCAAGAAATAAATATAGAAACGCAAATTGTAAAACTGGAAATAACTTAATGTTCTTTTATTATTTTCATACATTTCTTTTAAATTTTACTAAAGTATGCAGGGTTCGCCAAAGCGGGCCCACTTTAAAATATCGTTAAAGTGGGTATTTTCAAAATTTATTGCACGTTGAAAACATTTAGTTCTGAAATTATTATTTATTTTAATCCGTACTAAGCCTAGAAATTGATATTGATCATTTTAGTTACAATATTTAGTTTGATATATAATATTTAGTCTTGGTCAGTAGTCTAAATATTGCCATAATCCTTTCCTGACAGTTTATTAGGCATTAAAAATAAAACTGCATGTGACTTTCAGATTTTTTTTTTTTTAATTCTTGAAAGATAAAAAAAAAAGCAACAATTATTTCAATCTATAAATTCAATTCAGTATCGATTTAAAATATAACATGAATTTAAAAAATTCAATGTTACAATGCTTTGCCCAAATTTGTTGAAAGAAGTTTCTTAGGTGGTCACAGGATGTCTTCAGGGCTCCCCTGGTTCTATGAAATTTAAAAGTAGGTGCATAATGCTCAAATTAAGAATGATATTAAAATTATTCTTGAAAAAACCCGAAAAAGGTCGGGTTTTTCATCAAAAACCCGAAAAAAGCTGGGTTTTTGTTCAAAAACCCAGGTTCACACTTAAAGGTAGGGATGGTTCACACTTAAAAGTAGGGATGCACCGATAAGCAAATTGGCCGATTACCGATTACCGATTAATCGGTTGTTGATAATCGGCCGATTAATCGGCTGAGCCGATTAATGATAAGAATGATTGTTTTTCGACCACCAATTTTACCATCAGTGTTTTTTCTCTCTTATGCAATTCCAAGTTTAAAAATAGTAAGTAATTTATTTCTGAGAGAAGATGTTTTTTTCCATTTTCCTAGTTTTCACAAACTAATTTCAACATTTTATCAAATTTCTTAGAACCAATTTTCATATTATTGTCAATAATATTACTGACACATTGTTAGTTATGTTAATTGGGCATGAAAATTAGGACATAAAAAAGGGGGGGAGGGGGAGTCTGTGGTGAGCACTCCAATGTAGGAGTATTTTTAATTCATATTTTGTAATAATTAGCAGCAATTTAATTCAATACTCTTATTCTTTGAAAATTAGAGGTTATCTAAAAGCACTGCTAAATAGAAAACGATCGCCACATGAAAAATGTTGCAACATTGTCTTTGTATATTTATTCAAAGTAGGAGAATTAATTTTAAAAAAGCTTTATATCGTCTGTGAGGATTATTATTACTGTTAATAAAATTATTCATCATAGTTTCTTAGTGAAGGTATACCTTAAAGAATAATATTTGAAAAATATTTTTTCGGCCGATTAATCGGCCCGATTTTGCCGATTATTAGTAATCGGCAAAGTGGCCGATTATGGCCGATTAATTGGTATTTCCGATTAATCGGTGCATCCCTACTTAAAAGCTTAAAATTTGCTCTATAATAGTAAAATATTAGATACAATTTTGTTCTTTTGAAGGAGAACTTGTGTGTTTTTACTACCTACCGAAGTACGAAAAAAATTAAGAGCTGATTGTTACGTATTTTATAGAGACTTATGTATAACAGCCTATAAATACCTCTTATTTTTCTTACATTCATTCGGAGATACTTTTCTCAACCTTGCCACACCTCTTAGTGTTATTACGCCTTAGGTTTCATTCAGAGATACTGTAGAGGGTTTGCTAAAAACAAATTGGTGTCTAGCAAAAATGTCATGGAGAACAAACATGTTAGTTTTCTGCGTTTACAACAATACAATGTGAATATATATTATCACACTTCATTAAGTGTGTCTTTTTTGTAATAGCTTTTCTTTCTTTTCTTCTTTGTTGACAATTTTTTATGTGACTTTATATTTTTATGTGACTTTTTTTAGTCCAAAAAATAATTCAAAAATGAAAAGGGTTACATTTTAATTTCTGCTTTCTAAACTGTATTTATTCGATGTACTGAATAAAATATATTTCATTCAACGTTTTATCTCATCTTTGGTTAAATCCCCACTTAACTCAATAAAAATATAATGTATTAGATTAAAATTCGTAAATTAGTGTCACACGTTTCCACGCCTTAAGTTAATAAAAGTAGTTTCAAAAAATAGAAAGAAGCAATAAATGAATTAAAATTAAAAACGAAGAATTGTGAAAATCAAAATTATTGAAACAGAAAAAAAAGCATGTAAATAATTTTTTTATAAGCACTTATATTTATATACAAATTATCAGGAAGTTTATTAGTTGATGCAGTTTTTAAAACAAACAATGCTTCAAAAACTTTAATATCTTTTAATGGAAATATACTCGTACTACACACATTGTTAATAATCTCAATGATATTGCTTTAATTGGATTTTCTAAATTAGCCCCTCTCAAAGCGAACGATTTTTGTGTGTTAAAGATAAGATAGTTTTCCGGTAAGCAATTGGAATACATAAAAGCTCCACTTTTTAGACTTTTAAACAATTTATTAATGGCAATATGTTGTATGCATTGCTACTAATATATCTATATTAAGTTAATCTACTTATTAATTTAAGTTTGTTGATGGCTAAATCTCAGCCCTGACGAAATACTCTTTAGTATTGAAGAGAAGACAGTTTTCCGGGGAGCAATTGGAACACATAAAGACCAATTTAGAATTTCAAGAAATTTATCAATGGCAATATGCTGCACACATTGTTATCAATCTCACTATATTAAGCTAATCTACCTTTTAATTTATGTTTGTTGACTTAATCCCAGCCATGATGAAAGACTCTCCTGTATTTAAAGAAACGATAGCTTTCTAGTAAGCAATTTGAATACAAAAAAGCTCTACATGGTTTTAGAATTCCAACGTGTCTGAGACATCCCCGAATTCGATCCATCAAAATTACCTCAGGAATCTTGAATTTTATTTTTACTTATACTTAACGTGACGGAGGTTGAAATCACGTCTCGAAAAGTTTATTGCGATGTTTTAATGATTGTATTAGGAAGGATCATTTAAAGAAATGATCGATTTATCCTCTGCCGGTAAAATTTCTCAGAATTGCAAGTAAATAATTTTATAAAAGTGTTTTTGGCCTCTGCTTATGTATAAGGGCTTGCCCGCATTTTCACTCGACAAAAATTGAGCTAACTAAAACAACTTTTCATGACGTTCCAATTTACTTTTATAAATCCCATTTAATGCGGAAAAATCGGAGCTTTCGTTTTATATGCATAATATTAATGCGAAAGTATTTTCTTCCCCTTAACTGCAGAGGATTTCTCAAAAAAAAAAATGTTTGATTTGGAATAAACTAAATATTAGTGGTTTGCTACTGAAAACCCAATCAGTCATACGGTCGTTTCATCAAATTTCAAATAAATCTGAGCATGCATAGTAGTGCGTGAAAATTGAATTGAAAAATCCCAGGTATTCTTTATCGCAATCGACAAGTCGGTCTCGAGCCCATTTTCGGTCGGTAGCGTAGATATTTTGGAAATGGCTTTTCGCAGAGTACCATTAATATGAACATTATTTTCTGCAACAAAATTAGGATCAAAGTCTAAATCAAAAGTTTTTTGAAAATGTTTCCAATTTTCCTCTAGTCACTATTTTATGAATTTTAGAGCAAGCATCATACATTTGTGCCTAAAATTATTTCGATGTGAGCTATCAGGTTCAGCTCACATAACATTATTTTACAAATTCAAAAACCCTGTTCAAAAAGCATCAAAATCTGTTTTGATAAGAGTTAACCTTCACTTTGAAGTTAGCATAGTCACAACTTAACCACCTATGTGACGCAATCGTTTAAGTCTATAGTGTTATACATCACCCCCCCCCCCCACCACTCAATTCGATCTTAGTGTTAATCGAACTTGGAAAGTATATCTTCAATCAATTTAGTTTGCCGACCGCTGATGCTGTAAAGTTATTCTCCTGAGTTTTCTGCATCCGCAAAATAGAAAGGGAAAATGAATTCTATGTTAAAAACACGTCCCTGTTCTCTCCCTGCACCTAAGCTGTCCTCTTCACTTTAAACCTCTAAAATAGTTATAAGACTATGCAGCAGAAGAAAACGTGCTGAAAAGGCTCAGACAAGCCTGCATAATTAATGATGCGGCGTTATCAAAAGCTCAATGCAAACATTCTGCAAGTTTTAAATAGGATGCTATTTCGCGACTCGGGGAAAGCTATTAACGCATTAAAAGTTAATTAATAAATCCAACTGAATTGAAGATTTCTAATTAAATAAAGCTTTCAACCAGAATTTCTGTAAGTGCATTCATTACATTAGAGTGTATGTAGATAGAAAGAAGAATTGAGCTCTGAACTGACGTACACGCCATTTCGTTTTCATTTCATTAGTCGTCTGGTGCTGCTTTTTAAGCTTACAAGATTTATTTCACCTATACTGAGCTGAGTTAGTTGTAATTATTTATTTTTAGCATTTATGTATTTATGAACGGTTCTGTTTTTTAAACATGTTGATGAAAAGGACTACTTATGGATTCTTATTCGTTGATTAATATTTCTTTTACCATTTTACTATCATTACTTCCTTCAGTTTTTGAATTTATCTACACAAACTGAACTAACTATTAATAGTATCTATAATAACCGAAAATTCTCAGTTGTAATGATTTTGGTAAGTTACAAAATTATTAACCAGAACGTGTTAGAAACATTAACTTCCGTGTGAATCAAAATGGTTATTTAGGAACTAAATTGTCAGGTAGCTTTTTGAAAGAGTTTTCCTAAGTCCCCATTTAATAGACAATACTATTACTGTTTATGAAATTGCACTGACATAAGATTTGAAAAGACAATCTAGAAGCGTATAATTAGTTAAAACATTTATCATTGCAGGAAGGCCTACCTAAAACTATTAAATTAATAGACGCAATTATTGAATTTGGTAACTAAAGGCACAGTACATTTAATAACTCACTCTGTACGGGGGGGGGGGGGAATCCCAATTACAATAGTAATCAGAATAGTTATTACCAAACAAAAACATAATATCGACTCTGTTAAAAAAACCAGAAGGGGGGGGGGGCTAATAGTATTATGCATCAGTTCACGATTGTTTTGGTTTGGATGCAATAAATCTTTAATTATTCAGCACCTTATTGCCACCAGCAGCGCACCAATGGGAGGTCATGGGAGGTCACTGTGACCTCCCGATAATTTCCGTATTCTGCACATTTTGCTGACGATTCGGTAATTTGAAGGCAATATTGCAACATTGAGATTATTTGTTCTTTTGAGTTTTTAGAATTGTTCTTTAAAAGATGTCTCATGTTTTTTCTCACTAAATGTTAGTGCATGTACGACATGTGTGGATGCTTGTATTTTATCATTCGGTAAAATTGGAAGGACATTCGGCAAACTGATAATTTCCCCCCTCCCAAAAATTTTAGTTCGGGGCGCCCTTGATTGTGACAAGCATCGAATACCAACAATAGCAAACATTTTGCAAAGTTTGAAAGCTTGATGGTTTTACATCACGGTATAAGCAGTAACACTCATAAAACCTCTAATTCAAATTTATTCAGAACACTGAAGAAGGAATGTGTATTATATACAATACACGACCAAGCCACCCGTATATCAAAAAATATTATTTTTCATCACAGTACTGTTAAAACTGTTACGAAAGACCTTGATAAAACCATTAACATTTTAATGAGTTTTGATATTCAGACTTCAACTTCATGCATATGAATTTTTTTAAGACATGATCCTACTCATATCTTGAAGTTAGACTAGCCTACTAAAAAAAAAAAAAAACCGAATCGCTATCAGTGCGCTGACGGGAGCCTGGACGCGAAAGGAATATCAACTTCTCCCCAGAATAACTTAAAATAGAATTTGCTCGCAAATAACGGAGAGTTATGTCCAGTCGATACATAAAACGAACTTAGAGGGGAGAGGGCCTGAAACAAGAAACCTCCTATCGTGGAAAAAAAAAGAAAAAAAACTGAAGGACAATTGGTTTCTTTTCTGTCTCGAATACCGATATGTGAGAACCCTTAACAGCAATCGGGTCACGTAGGATTTTCGTGCATTAGGTCGGTATTCTGCTTCTGCCTCCCCTATCTGGCGTTTTTTGAATTGCCAAAATCTGCCATTCTAAAAAAAAAAAAAATCTTGGACTTTAATCAGATTTCTATTGCAGCAGTCTGCGAATAGATTGAAAAGGCCGTGTTTTATGCAACTTAGGAAGGAAATCATAGTAATTTTTGAGCAGTTATGATTTTTTATCTGAAAGTTTAATTTAAAGAATCATATTTTCTAAAATATGTTCTTTATATGTATCGAAAAAAATATTTAAAGCTCGTAGTCATTTTTGCTGCAAAAATATATTTCATGCTTAAGGTAGATAATTCTTTAAATATTTCATCCGCATTTGAGTCAACTGTTAAGATCTGGTATATCTTTATTAGAACATTAAATCTCATTTATATTACCTTTGCGTCAATCAAAAAAGTAGTTAGTGTTTTTATACTTATAGACATGTTTTTGAAATATATCATTTGTTTTGCCGTTTTCTAAATGTAATTACTTCCTATATTTATAAGTATTTTTTTCTTCTATATATAAGGCCATGGACCTTACAGCGGCCTTTTTTGGCGCATTTACCTTTCTGAATTCGAATGCGCAGTGATGTAAAATAATCTGACTTGAAAATCAAAATTTTGAATAAAATGTACGTTTTTTCTTGACTTCAACGATTCATCTCGATATGCAAGCAAGCACAAATCCCATTTCTCTATGAATTGAAGCACCTAGAAGCAAAGGGGTGTGAGTTCAAAAGTTAAAACAAAAATGGACATGAGTAAAAACCAAAAAGCAACGTCTAAAAGCACAAATGGATAAAGTTAAAATTGGCAAACATGTTTCAAAGGCATAAAGCCTCCTTCTTCAGTGCCAAGCAAGAAATGAATGATTTTTTTGCTTGGCACTGAAGAAGGAGGCTTTATGCCTTTGAAACATGTTTGCCAATTTTAACTTTATCCATTTGTGCTTTTAGACGTTGCTTTTTGGTTTTTACTCATTTGCGCACAAAGTGAACTGTTTTTAAAAATGGACATAACTAGTGCAAATTGCAGGAGAAACTCTCATCTGATTTGTGGCTTTGTGGCAAGAGAAGGTAATAATATGGCAAGTGCTTCTATACAATAGGGTCTGGTGGGGCAAAATGGTCATAAAATCCAGGCATTTTAACTTAGGTGGATAATAACTAAAATAGATTCTTTAAAAACTTCAACGTCATTTGTTGTTATTTTACATTATTTTAATGAAGAGTTCTGTACATGAAATTTAAGTATATATTCATGAAAACATTGTGGTGCAAAGTGGTAGTAATTAAAAAAAAATAAATGAAAAAGCATCTATGAAAGAAGAGGATACATTTAAAAATATTTCACGTGTAAACGAAACTTTTTTCACACTAAATAAAATTTTTCCAGTAACAAAATTTTGAATTTAGAATGCAATTTCTAATTAATAAACTCTAAAATAAAAATTTTACACTCATTAGAGTATTTATTTCCAAACTACAGCCATTTATTTCATGTATGATCGCTCAACTCCCGGTTATCTACGTTTTAAACATTGCACGCGTTTTATTCAAAAGCTTTAAAAATTCTTCCTACATCGCTTTGCTTCTCACCTGCCTCAATTATAAAAAAAAAATCGCTCTTTCAATTTCCGTTTGATTTATTCCACTTTCGTGATGCTCGAGGTTTATTCTCTAAGCCTTTCTTTTCCCTCCGGTGTGCAGTAGCTTTTGCCTGTGCGTGCTTTTCCTATGACATTTCCAATTCTGCATTCTTAAAAATAAATACAAAATGACCCCAAGAAAAATTTATTTTAAAAACTTCACCGGAAAAAGATGATCTACGGATAACTCAATTTGTATCCGATAAAATTCTTCAGCCCTTTCTGTTCTCTTTGTCTTCATTTGTTTATTTTTCTTACTACTTCTTGTCATGTTTATTAGTAATTAGTTAAATGAGATTCCAAAACGACAAACATTTATTTTGTCTTAATACATGAACGCTGGGTACATAACATTGCAATTCCCATTTTTGGAACAGAGCAAATTAAACTAAAAATAGTAACCATCGCAAGGTAATTAACACAGCTTGGTGAAACAGCTTGTTGCCAGTTTCAAGACACAACAATTTCCAATTCTACCTTCTTAAAAATAAATGCAAAATGACCCCAAGAAAAATTTATTTTAAAAACTTCACCGGAAAAAGATGATCTTCGGATAACTCAATTTGTATCCTATAAAATTCTTCAGCCTTTTCTGTTCTCTTTGTCTTCATTTGTTTATCTTTTTGGTGGTAGAAAGCTGAAATAACCGACGTCCAGTGCAGAGAGCTCTTCACTCATCTCCTCTTTTTACGACGCTGGCCACACCATTAATCATCTGGCGGATGAAATGATATTCCAGCTTAAAATGTATTCTCCTTAGATAATATCCATCTGACTAAAGAACAATGAAAAAAAAATCTGCTTTCAGTCGTAATCAACTTAGATTATGTTTGTTCTCTGCCCGTTAGCATGTACATTAACTATATTTTTTTTAATGTTGAATTTAAAAAGTTCTCTTGGTTTGATAAATGACTTGCTCTCTGCTGATTCAGATCATCCATCAATAACTGATTTGTTTGTTGAATACTGTATCTGACAGGTTTTCCCCCGTAAAAGATACTAATTATTATTTATATTATTATTATTCATATGGCTAAGTAGTATTCTAGGAAGCAAATAAAGAATTAGAAGAATTGTACGTTAAGGTCCGTGTTTTATGTACACTGCTCAAAACAATTAGGGGAGCACATAGTTTCAGCAAAAATAAGCAAAAATGTGTACTGATAAGTAACAAAATGAATTGGTCATAATTTAAAGTCTACCAGAAAACGGAAGAATAAACTTTATGTGGTAATTAAAGTTCAGGACGTCCAAAACCAGAAAAAGGAGATAAGGGCAGAAATCGAGATGTTGCAGAAACGTCTTGCTCCCCTAATTGTTTTGAGAAGTGTAGATCGGTCAGCCAAATTTAAAACAGTCCACGACGACACAAATATTTACTTATATACATATTTATCAATAAGAATAGAATAACGGATAATCCTACTCGACGCTGCCACTTACATTCAAATAATTTCCGTAATTAGTTTTATTATCGTTAGTTCCATCGCCCGCATTCCGGTAAAAATTAAATTCAGTTAAAATTCAACCATCTTATCCAGCTTATACAATTTAGCAAAAAATAGATAATTTTTTACACATATAATAAAATGAGATGTTTGTATGAGTGTTCGTGTTTAGTGCGTATCCCGGGTAAACGGAAATGTTTAGAAAAATGAAATTTAGTATAATGTAGTTTTTGCCTAAATCAAAACTTTGCCACCCAAGCATATATTAGTAGATTTCAGATGTATACATTGGAAAACAAAATTAAAATTAGTAAAAAGCTATTTGTAATTTCATTTTTATTGAATACATCATAGTCAAATTGGCAAGTAATTTTAAGGAGGAGATTCTGCAGACTTTTCTTAATTTTTTACTGAAAATTTCAGATTATTAATCATTTAAAATATTTTTTGCCCATTTTTTTTCTTTTTTAAAACGCAACATCGCGGTTTAGCCAACTCTACACTGTTAAAACTACAGCTTGCACAAAGCATTTTAAGGGTGAAATGGTGTAGCACCAGCGGCACCCCTGAAAGGTGGCACTTGACTCTCTATGGCACCCTAGAAGGTGCCATTTGGATCCTTAGGGAACCATGGGTTACCCATGAGATGCCATAAGACATCCATAGGCAGGGGTGCCCACAGGGGGGGATTATGGCGCAAGTTGCGCCATCAAAATTTTTGGGGGGGATTTTTTAAAACTAATTTATTTATTTACTTATTTATTTAAATTATTTACTGATTTTTTTAATAAAAATTATTCACTAATTAATATTTTCAATTTAAATTAGTTCTTTTATTTCTTTATTATTATTTATTTATTTATTTTGTGTCTGTGAGTGTGCTTGGAATGTCTGGAAGAGAAAAAAAGCGATTCTGTTCTACGCATAATTAGTACTTTTAGAAAATTAATAATAAATAAAATAATAAATAAAAAATAATAATAAATAAAAAATAATAATAAATAAATAATATTTAAAAAATAAATAAAAAAAAAGAATAAATAAATAATATAAAAAAAAGAATAAATAAATAATATAAAAAAAATAAGTAAATATTAAAAAATAATAATATTTAAAAAATAAATAAAATAAAAAAGAGTTAAAAATAAAAATCATAAGAGGGTTCTGAAAAATTTTGGGGGGGAATTTGCGCCATTGAGCTTGGGGGGGGGGATGGGCACCCCTGCCCATAGGGTACCACATGGAGTCAATTTCAAAGGTGCCATAGAGAGTCACGTGTCACCTTTCAGGGGTGTCGCTGGTGGTACAACGTTTCAACCTTAACCCATTAATGCCTAGCGTCCCTTTTTAGGGACGGTCCAAAAAAGGGTCTGAATTTCCCCAAAATGAGCATTTCAACCAATTAATAGTGTTCAATTAGTACCTTGGTAATGTTTCAGTTCGTTATTAACAGATTACAGCACATAACCATTGTCGAGTGTGTTCTGTAGCAATTTTAATATGATCTGTATCAAAAATCACATCGTTCACAATCTCAAGAAAAAAAGCTATGTTTTCAAAGTTATACCCAGCTTCCCAGTTTATGTTAATTGCTGATTTTATTTCTTCTTATAAAATGTCTTTTCAAATATTATATCGTAGGCAGAAAAAAATTTAGTAAAAAAAAGTATGTACCCTCTGGGGTCTATCGTAACTTTCAAGGGACGATTTTCTTTCCTTTATTAAAAAATTATTTTTTACATAATATTTTTTTTATTATTTTTTTAGTTCATTAAGCACTGTTTGTAACCGATATGCAAAATATGTTTGAAAAAAAAATGTCAGGCATTAATGGGTTAAAGGTGCTTCGTGCAACTTGTAGTTTTAACAGTTTAAATTTTACCTATTTTAAGTTGTGCCTGTTTTTTTTAAAAATAAGCTTCAGTAAGCTACTGCTCCTTTCACAGAGTGATGATGGACGACTAGATACTGATCATAAGAGAATTATTTTACCAATTATTTATTCAATAAATAAAGAGTTGTCTGCACCATTTCTTTTGTTTTTATAAAGTTGATCTGAGTACCATATCGTTTTTTATTGCATGATGAGATTTTACACTTTTTCTTTTCTTTTTCTCTTCTTCTTTTCTGTTGTTGAAATTGAAGCTTTATGTATAGTTTAGGCTTTTTACTTATGCTACTGCAGAATGAGATTTTACATACTTTTTATTTTCTTTCATTTTTTTTTCGTTCTTTAATTTTAACAAAAAAAGTTTTAAGTGTACTTAAGACTTTACGCATATTGCATTCTCAACAATTTTGCTTCCATACTTTTCTTTTCCTTTTCTTTTTCTTTTTTAATGTGAAAAAGTTATAATACATTGAGCGATTTGCATATGCATACACCTTTTAACTGTGGACGAAAAAAAGTTGCTTAATGGCTGAGAATTCCAAACATTGATGTAGCTACATTCAATCTTGTTCCGACTGAATACCTAATCATCCACAACAAAAATAAAAAAGAACTCTAAAGACCATTGTTCGACCCCAATAAACTTCCAGCAACCTTTTCCAAAGATTCTTCACCTTTCTGAAGGAAGAAAAAAAAAAGGCAGTGAAGGAGGGGGGGGAGTAAGAAGCTGAAGGTAAAATTTCCTACCTACTTGGTTAGGAGGTTCTCGCCATCAGTGGAAGGCGCAGGTAAAACTGGTTGACTTGTGCTAGAATGAAATAACAAGTAACATAACAGGGCCTTTAATAGAGGTGGGGGGGGGGGGGCATTTCCTTCGTCCTTGGCCTGTCGACTCGCTAGACGTCATTTATGTCTGTCTGTGCGTCTGGGGATGCTGCTCTTTTGGCTACAGAGCTCTGCGGGATGTTTGTCTTTTTTTTTCTTTCATATATATATAGTTCTTGGTATTGATTCTTTTTTTTCTTTCAATTATTTTCTTGAAACGTTTCTATTAAGCTATTTTCCCCCTCTTCTCTGGGAAACGAAAACGGTTTCACGCATTCTTGACTTCGACAGATTTTAGTTGAAATTGCAAGAAAAATTCCACTCGACCCACGACTTCTGTTTCCATCTTCTTTCTTTTTTTCCTCTTTTTCTTTCCTTCTCTCTCTCTCTTTTCTTTTTTTTATATCTAAAAACTGTTTTATTTTTCTAGAAATAAGACAAATATATTTTTTAAACAAATTCTTGACCGTTGTTAATATCTTATCCGAGGAACAATACATTATAACAATTACCAACTATAACTAACAAACCCTAGGGTATAGATCTGAATTGTAGTTAGTCTTAGTAGAAATTCGTTTTAAGAATATTTGGATTAACAAGGGTCGACTGTATTCTATTTTCTGAAAGAGATAACTGAAATGGTATTGATCTGAAGGAATTTAAATGCTTTAGTAAGTTTGCTGAATAACCAACTTAGTATTTTAGACGAATAAAGTCTTGAAAATATCACGCATCATTGAAAGTGCTTAAATTTGACTACTTTCTTCTCTGTAATGTGAGAAAAATAGTTATCAAATATCTTTGAATAATAGTTTTCGATGTGAAAGATTGAAGGGTTAACGTTTTTTCCCAGTAAAGGAATTTTTATGTTATTTTTAAAAAGTTAATTACGACACTCAAAATTTGTGTACAGAATACAATCTGTCCATTAAGAGACCATTTTTTCTGTTGGACTTTTCGTATGAAACACTGACTGATTTTGAATCAACAGTCAACGTGAGCATTCCATGGTCCCTCTTGCCTATCACCACACCTGGTTTTACCTTTATCTGTTGAACTGTTCCTTGAAAACAGTTCTTTTTTTTACCCATAGCTAGAGATGAAAATGGTCGGAAAAAAACCGAAAATTTTCGGGAAAAAAACGGTTTTTTTCCGAGGAGGTTTATTTCCATTCCGGAAAAATTGAATTTTCCATTTAATTTTTAAGAAAGAAATGACTAGAAAATCTTTTGTTTGTATAATTGTTAGAAGCGTTAATTTATTAAATCCTGCATTTTTGTTTTTCATTTAAATCCCCTAAACATCTTGATGCAAAAGCATATAGCCATTATTTTCTGTTTTTTTTTTCCTTATTTAATTACATAGCAGGTATCAAAGAGCATTTTTTTTTAATCGTGTATATTGGCCATTTTATAAACATTACGTTCTCTACTCTAGGACAGCACAATTTTTAATTGAAAATGTTAAAGCAATAGTAAATGAGTACAGAAATTTATGTTAAAAACGCATTTTAATATTTTGTAATAAGTGAACCACTACTCAATTAGGTAAAAAAATAATTCTGATTAAATTCCAACTTTTGTAAAAACAACATATTTTATAATTGGCCTACTATTAGTGTATTTTTGATATTAAAAGTACATAAATTATTTGTTATGAAAAATTACATATCGCCACTGAAAGGTAAAATTATTTCATTCTCGATAAGTGCTTATGCACAAAAATTTTCATTTATCAATATGAATTCTTTCATACAAAATGCATTACCTCACTTTTTAACTGATTTTCTTTATGTACTTCCTCTACTTTGTGTATGTATAAAATAAACTGTCACATACATATTTAATTTTATATCATAGATTTATCAATTTTCTGTTAAATATTGTTAATTTCCTTTTGGTATTCAGATATTTTCCAAAACTTTACATTAATATGCAATATTACTAACATTAGGACAGCAAATTTACAAAAAAATTAATAATTTAATTTAAATAGTTTACAGATCTTTCAAAGATTTTATGTGTCTAACAATTCAGAGTTCAAATCGTACTAAGATTATAATTATTAACGTTCTGTGTATTTAAAGTAGCACAAAATATAAAATAAATAACTAAAAAATAATAAAAAAAACTATATAAAAAAAAGTACACTTACCTTTATTGCTAATTCCAAGCAGAATTCAACGCTATCAATTATTAAAACTCTCTCAACACAATAACTCTACACAGAAACTTCTTTAACAAGACCAACGTCCTTTTAGTGAAGAACTGCTTGCTAAGCACATAGTAGAATCTGCAATTGAGCTCAAACTGAGATATTGCATTTTAAAGAGCTGCGCCTCCATATATTTTGTTGTGATGACTTTTTATTTAGCAGATTAAAAAAGAAAGTTTCCAAGCACAAATGATTACAAAACATTTTATTAATAACACATACGAAACAGAGAGCAACCTCTGGTTACTTACTCTGGTTTTGTTGAAAAGTAGGGGTACGACTATTGTGCTTAGCAAGGCAGTGCAATAAGTTGAAACTTCAGTTTAAATTTTGCTCAGGTTTAGAAACCATTACGCAGTTTATAGTTTTCTATTAGAAAGGTTAAAAAAAAAAGTCATTTACTTTTTATTTGGATTTAGATTGGGTGGGGAAAAACCAGAACTCAATAGTTTTCATTTTTAGATAGTGAGGTTATATTGCAAGGGAGAAAAATCATTCTGATTTTTCTTTCAAACACTATTATTGATGTTTGAAAGTATCTACTTATTTTAAGTTTTAAAGACAGTCTAAAATAGAAAATTTAATTGTAAGGGTTAGACACACTTTATCCAATATTAACAGTGAAATGACGATATGATTCATTTGTGGGGTTTGACCAAGAAAGCTTCGAGTCATAAAACAGAAGGGCTATTTTTTTCCTTTTAAAACTTACCTAATTATGCTTATTTCTGTCATCAGGAAAAATAATATGTGTTGATTGCATATATTTTTAATGATTAACCTTTTAAATGGTCCAAGAAAAACTAAACTATTAAAAAACGCTCTTTTTAATTGTAAAAAAGTCAATTTTTCATTTTTTTTTTCCAATTTTTCCGGAAAAAAACAGGAAAAAAACCGTTTTTTTCCCATCAATTCAAAATTTCCAAGAAATTTTACATCTCTACCATAGCCGAAGCTGAGCAATCCTTGTTCTAGTACCCTTGAGGTATGGATATGGAATTCGAACATGGGGACTTTGTGACCAAATAAAAGGTAATGTCAGCCCCGCTTAAACGAATACCTTTGGTTCCAAGAATTATTATTTGATAAAGCGGGGAATTTTACGAGGTCTATGGATATGGATATATTCGGTTTCAAGATGTTTTATCCGTATAAGCAGGGTATTTGTTTATCCGTTACCCGATTAAGCGGTATTATTAAGATATACATGAAAATTATTTCTGAATTTGGTGTTTAATTTAACAGTAATGATGAGTATGAATTCTTACAATTCTAATTTTTGAACACTGTTATTTGAACTCACCACTTATTTAAATAGCATTGCTATTATTTTTTTTTCTTTTGTGTGCCCATTAATCAATTGATTCTTTTACGAAAGATTTATTGTGTTTTCACTATGAAATGAAAGTTGAATAATCGTAAAAGCGCAGTCCCCTGAAATATTTACTATCAATCATAATACTTCAACTTTTTAAATCATTTTCACTTCCTCAAAAAACCATTCGTGTTTGAAAATCGGAAAGCACTGTTGAGGAACTGCAATTGTTGCACGCTCCCTCCACATTTTGCAACTAGGCAAATTCTGAGTTAACCCTGAGGCTCTGTAGGATTACAAAAGGGGAAAATACAATTACCCGTCTTATTTAGAGGGGCTACAAAAAACAAACATTCTGCATACCCGAAGGGAAAAAAAATAAGAAGAAAAAAAATTTGATAAGAACGGAAAATATAAATATTAATAAAACTCGAATGAAAAGTTTTTTATGTGCATATATTTCTTTTTTTTTCCTTTCGAATGCACCAAAGTGACTTGGCTGTCGGTTCCTTTCTGTAGCGAAAAATGAAAACTTTTCAAATATATGTGTAAGGGAAATATTTAAGCTACACTAAAAGAAAACTGAATTGGATTGGTAAAGAGGCTGCTTGTCTGGAAGCTTCGTTATATTTTGATAAAACTATTTGATTAAAAATTTTGTAAAAGTGTTTCTTTTAACTGAACAGTAAAGTAAAAAATGGTATGTAAAGTTTTTGACGTAGCACACTTGTATGTTGTTTTAATGTGTGTGTTTCTGTATATTTAAATTGAAAAGTATTTATTTTTGGACCCTGATCTATTAAATTATGTTTACAGCAGCAGGAGAGGTACTATGCAAAACGATCATTGGTTCATCTCGATTTCTTTAAAATTAAATTGTATTAGGACCCAAGATTTCAAAATGACTGAGAGTGCTTCTGTATCAGAATCCAGAATATTGGAGGGGGGGGGGGGTAACAAATAAAAAATTCTTAATGGTGAAACTATGCTAAACGATATTTTATGAGAAATATTGAACATTATTGACAGAAATATTTTTCCATTACAAAACAATCAAATTTGACTTTTAATCGCTTTCCATCCTTATCTCTAACAAACATCTAATGACCCTCAGCAATTACACGATCCAATTATCCTGAGAATGGAGAAGTTTCAAGATTGGAATACAATCGATCAAACAGCGCATTAAACCTTGTAGGTGGACGAAAGACAACAATGATTTTATGACAGTAGCAACCAATTGGAAGCGGTCACAATTTTTATATTTAAAAAAAAAAAATTAGGAAAAAAAAAACGTATTTGACGCATCGAAATAATTTACCTTAAAAAACTTTTAACAATTGCAGTTTTTACTGGCGCCCAAGTTTTAGCAGAAGATATTTGAATCGTTTATATTAGAAACCATCCAAACGACAAAATTTCCAAATTTAAGAATTAACATTTACTTCTTCACGTGAAACTATTTAATAGTGATTACAACAATACTTTCTGAAAGAAATATATCTAAATATGTACATATTTCAGTTTGAAATATTGAAATCTTAATCAAATTTTTTAAAAATAACGGTAAAAATACCTGACCAAACAGGGCATAAAACCTCGCAGGAGAACCAAAGTACTCAGGGCCCACGATGATTTTATGACAGTAGCAACCAATTAGGATCGGTCTCAATTTTTATATTTTTTCAAAAATTTAGGAAAAAAACCGTATTTAACGCATCAAAGTAATTTACCTTGAAAAACTTTTAACAATTGCAATTTTTACTGGTGCGTCGTTCCCAAGTTTCAGCAGAAGATATTTGAATAGTTTATTTCAGAAACCACCTATGCGACAAAATTTTTATTTTTAAGAAAACATTTATTTTTTCATGTTAAACTAATTAATAGTGATTGGCGCAATAGTTTTTAAAAGAAATATTTTTGAATATAAATATATTTCTGTGTAAAATATTGAAATCTTAATCGATTTTTTCATAAATAACGGTAAAAATATTTTTTCGAACTTTTAGTCTTTGTCTCTTGGGTGGTTTCTGGAATAAACGATTCATTTGTCAATCAAATTTGAGACTTTCAATCGATCTCCTTCTACTTCTCTAATGAACGGTTCACGGTCCTCAGTAATTACGCAATCCAAATCATCCCAAGAATGAAGAAGTTGTTGTAAGATTGTGATACAACTGACCAAACAGGGCATAAAACCTCACAGGAGAACCTAAGTACTCAGGGCCCACGATGATTTTATGACAGTCGCAAACAATCTGGGGCAGTCGCAGCGGCGTGTGGCCAGTTTTATCACTGGCGGATAAAAGGATCCTTGCTTCTTTTTATTTCCTCGCCACTTCCTTTTCAGAGACTTACTCTCATGCGTCGCCTTTTATAGCATAATTCTGAGCATATATCAAATTGTACGGTTAAATTTAAGAAATCCTCTTACAATGGCGCTCCCTCCTTTTAGTGTGGTGGCTTGATTTATTGTGGCTTTGCAGTGAAAAAGAACATGCCAGGTAATGTTGATATAAGTTCGCAGAGTAAAAATATGATCGGCATTTCACTTTAAAGAGTGGTTGGAATTTGGTTGTATTTTATAGTTAAGCATCATATTTTTCAAATTTCTAAAAACTTTTTCCACGAAAGAACTAATAAATAAATCAAAACAAAACGATAAAGGCTGATAGATTAAAAACAAACTAAATATCTTTAAAAATCTGTTTTTTTTTTTTTTTTTTTTTTTTTTAAACTTGGCAATTGATTACTGAAATTACCATCAATGCTATAAATTGTACTTGTTAATTACTACAATTCTAGAAAGTGTAATGTTTTTTTCCTATTTCAGTCTTCATGTTTTTCATACTTTTTTTTTTCTTCAAATTTTATCGGTTGTATTTTTACAGCAGTTCACTTTTGTGCTTCACTTTCTTCGTGTTTTACTCTTAAAACTTAGTTATTAATGAAACCTTACTTATTAGTTGCGAGATTTAATGTTACTTTTGCAATGGATTTTAGTTTTCTTTTTGCTCAAATTATGGTTTTTTACATTATTTATTTATTTATTGAAGATAACTTTTATCGATGAATGAAAAGTTTATAAGATTGCATGAACATAAATATTTACAATAGTCATTTCTGCAAAATCAATGATAATTTTCAGTTTAGGACAATTTTGTTTGCTCTGCTCTGCATAGTGGTTAAAACGGCTTTGACAAATATTCAGATTTTCAATTTCTTGTGTCAAAGCTTCCTTTGCGAGAAATTAAACTGTGGTCCCAATTAATTATTGAGCTTCTTAAAAACTAAATATGATACGCTATTTACAGAGATTAAAAAGGTGTAGCGTCGCCACAGGAAGAAAAAGACTGCAGCCTTGTCTAATCCACTATAAATTAGTTTATTGTACAGTGTTCCTCTTTGACGCACTGTAAAACGGTTTCTTTGACAATATTTGACTTGATGGTAGATAACAAACACATAGTAAAATCATTTCCAACATTTTTTTTTTTTTTCAAATCTGAATTACATAGAAACTGGTTTTGTAAAATTTAAGGGCATTTTTTTTTGGTTTGCTCCACCCAACTCCAAATAATGTATCAGAAATAAATTCTTTATCGTTTTATAAAGATTTTTGTTTTTGTTTCCTATTTATCAAGTATGAACACCTGGAAATGTTTTTATTTTGTTTTAATATTCTTAATTTATACTATAGTTTACATTATTTCTTGATTATCTTTACGATATATCACTTTAATTCACTTTATAGTAATATATTTAAATAACTCCGATAGATAATTCTTTTTAAAAGATAATAGTAAATTTTTAAGTGAAAAAAGTAATTTTGTAGTAGAAATTCGCTCTAAAACACTCATTTTTGATTTTTAAAACTTTGTTTTGTATAGTTTAGTTTCGCAAACGTTTACTTTAAAAAGTAGTTTCTATCTCGTCCCCTCCCCCACCCAATTATTTTTATTTACTTATTTACTTATTTTTTCATTCTAAAAAGTCTCTCTTTCAAATGTAATTTTCGTGTCAGAAACGCGGTTCCGAGTTTGGATATGTACTAATTTTCATGAGCATTCCTTTCTAAGAAACGTCAATAAAATTAGTTTTTTATTTTTTTAATAAAAACGAATTTTGGGGTAGAATATTGCTCTGAAAAATTTATTATTCGGTTTAGAAAAGCCGTTTTGGGCAAACTAGATGGAAGATGTATAATAAATATTTCTGTTTATATGACATCAGTAAAATTAATTAGTTTTTACACAGAAAAGAATTTTTCATTGCGGCAACATTGTTGAAAAATGCGTTCAATTAAGAAACTTTTCGTACTTTTTTTGCAGTTTGCAGTTCGATTACATATGTTTCATTAATACTGTTGTAAAAACGAATTAGCCAAACTTAATTCACCCTCTCCCAAATGAAAAGTTTTTTTGTCTTTGTTTGGTGACATAATGATGATTTTATGTCTAGCCATCGTCAGCGGGATATTGCAACAAGCAATTTAACAGGATACTATTGGACATTGTAATCGAAAATTAATTTGCAGGGGGTTAGTTTCAAAACTTCCAACTATTCTTTTTTTAACAGCTATTATGTCCAATGGTTTCACTACACATTTAACCCATTAATGCTTGAAATTTTTTTTTCAAAGAAATTTTGTATACTGGTTACAAACAGTAATTAATGGACAGGAAAAATAATAAAAAAAATATTATGTGAAAACTATTTTTTTTATTAAGGAAAGAAAAATCGTCTCTTAAAAGTTACGATGGACCCCAGAGGGTACATACTATTTTTACTAAAGCATTTTTCTGCCTACGATAAAATATCTAAAAAGACATTTTATAAGAAGAAATAATAGCAGCAATTAACATAAACTGGGAAGCTGGAAATAACTTTGAAAACTTAGCTTTTTTTTCTTGAGATTGTGAACGATGTGATTTTTGATAAAGATCATATTAAAACTGCTACAGAACACACTTTACAATGGTTATGTGCTGCAATCTAATAATAACGAATTGACACAATACTAAGGTACTAATTGAACAATTATTTGGTTGAAATGTTCATTTTGGGGAAATTCATACTATTTTTTGGACCGTCCCTAAAAAGGGACGCTAGGCATTAATGGGTTAACATATTAACGTATAGAGGAGTTAAAAAAAAAAATATTTTTAAGTATCCTACAGTTATTGTTAATTCAAGTCCCGGTAGAAGTGCTTAAACCTGAAGTTTTTGTCATGCGGTGTGACTTGTAGTTTAAAACTTGTGCATTTATTATTATGTTTTTATACTTTCGGCAAAAACTATACAACTTATAATATCGCTTAAAAGTAGAGCAATGGAACAACTATAATGTATTGTGCTTTTTGATTTATGGATGCTGTTCGTTTCGGCACTCAGCCAAATAATTGTTTGAGACTTAACTTCAAAAAGGGAGAGAAGAAAGAAAGAAAGAAAGAAAGAAAATACATTATTTCCTTTTTTCTCTTGTTCGTTTGTTGAATTCAAATAGGAAAGAAAATTTTTCTTAGTGCCTAAATGATGAATGAAGCATGTGCCTAAAAGGCCTGCGTACCACAAAACAGAAATGTAATCTTTCAAAAACATACTTAGTAACATAAGAGCTAAAGTCGAAACGGTGCCAATGGCTCTTGCGCATGTATTTTAATTAAAATTTTTCTAGAATGTCATTCATTTTCGCACAATCTAGAAAGAAAATTTTCTATTACCTTTCCAATTTTCAATATAAAGCATTTTCTGCATCTAATTTTTGAAGAAATATAAATGCAGTCGAACTCGCTTATAGCAAACATGAAGAGACAGTGATATGTACTCGTTACACCCGAGTGCTCGTAAAAAATTGATTCGTAAAAAATACTATAATATTGTATATAGACCTGCTTTTTCTTCTGTACAGTTCCAAAGAAGCTGGTTACTTTTTTAAACTGTCTTATTGTCTTTTTCTTGTGTTATTGGTTTTCGAGGAATACTAAAGGTCCGAAAAAAATTCTTGCACATCAAAAGGCACCTGAATATGTTAAGGGTGGTTCAGCTTGAAATTCTTTGCGTTTGTTGTTACCTTTGTTGCTTTCATTTCTTTCTTTCTTTTTTAGCCTACTTTCCCGTTAAAAATAAAAGAAAGACGAAAAAAGTATTAAAAGTAGCTTAATGCATCTAAAAAATATCGCCAAGTCCAAAAAATATCGCCAAGTTAAAAAAATAAAAAGGTAAAATGAATATCGAAAAATTAAAAATTTGAAAGTAGGGTATTGAGATGGGGAATTTGTGTGTCGGTCGGTCGGTCTGTCGGTCTGTCTGTCCCCCCCTAATAACTTTTGAATGAACATTCCGATTTGGACAAACTTTTTTTTGTTGGAAAGATCTCTGCGAGTACAGCTCATTCCCATATTTGATTTTTCGATTTGAACAATTTTTGGTTCAACTTTGAACCGTTCAAACAACCTGTCCCGCGATGCTAACTTTTGAGTGAACAGTCCGATTTGAACGAACTTTTTTTTGTTCGAAAGATCTTTTCAAGGGTATTTCATTCCCGTATCTACATTTTCGATTTGAACAATTTTTCGTTCAACATTGAACCGTTCAAACAAGCTGTCACCCCTAATAACTTTTGAATGAACAGTCCGATTTAAACAAACTTTTTTTTGTTTGAAACATCTCGGCAAGGATACTTTATTACCGTATTTAAATTTTCAATTTGAACACTTTTGGTTCAACATTGAACCGTTTAAGCAACCTTTCTCCACCTAATAACTTTTGAGTGAACCGTCCGAATGGAATAAACTTTTTTTTGTTTGAAAGATCTCGGAGAGGCTTTCCCATACATTCCCATATTTCGCTTTTTGATTTGAACCATTTTTCGTTCAATATTGAACCGTTCAGAAAAAAAAATTAACATTAGCGTCTGCGGGGAATTTAAGTTGAATGTTGATCCTGAACTTAAAGTCGGATTTCCTTCAAACTAAGTTTGTAAGAAAATGGTTTTGGTAAATAATGTTTGTAACGTACTTTTCTGAGTAATCTTCTGTGAGGACTCTGATTCCGACTCCGACTCCGCAAACATGGCAGAAATGCAGGCTCAGAAAAAAAATTACTGACTGTGCAAACGATTGTTTGTTTATTTATTCATTTGTTTTATTTTATTTATTATTATTATTATTATTTTTTTTTTGGCAGACGATTTTTTTTGTAACAAAAATTTTTCATTCACGAGAACTTTTTATTTTTTATTTATATTTAACAACTGGCAACAGATTAAAAGTGAAATCCGAGACATTTTATTAACGGACGAGTTTTTCTTTCTTTTTTTTCTTTTTATTTTCTTTTTTATTCTTTGATAAAATGTGTTTTGATGCTCTTTGTACTTTTATTTATTTATTTTATTATTATTATTATTATTATTATTATTACTATCTATTTATTTATTTATTTATTTTTTTGAAAACGATGGAGGATTTTTTCTACGGAGGAACTGTAACAGTTACACTCTTTAAAAGGTGCGACAAAAGTTTATTTATTCGTTAATTACTTTTTACGTGTCTATTTCATCTGATGAAAGGGGTATATTTTGCTTTTCGAAATCAGCTCTAAGTGCTAAAAAGGTATGTTTGACATAATTTTAAGTCTCAGATAATAAGGAGAATAATGATCAGATGCGAGAATGCCGATGTCGATGTACGGGAAAGTAGGCTCGTTTAGTTCTTGACAGAACTTCTTGTTTTAATCTGTGTTAGTGTGAATTTAAGCTATAATATCCTCGAAAGTGATAACACTGTGTTCTACAAATACTTAATTTTCAAACGCTTTTGTACTTTACGATGTTATTTTTTTTTAAGACAACTATTACTTTCTCTTCAAATTTATGATTTAGTACTAAATTTCGGTGTATTTCGGAATGATTAAGGTTTTTCCCCTACAGAGAATAAGCTGAGCTAGAAGTCAATAGCATTTTATTGAGTCACGAAAATATTACTCAATTGAAGCAGGGTTTGCTCGTTAAAAGCGAGTCTACTCCCATAGACTTAACATTGCACCTATCAAATATTTCCAATTTCCTCGTTAAAGCCCAGCTCCCGTTACATCAGAACTCGTTATAAGCGAGTTCGAATGTAAGTAACTAATTAATATAATGAATTGTCTACGTTTTACTTATTATTTAAAGTACTTAGTATACAGAAAAAGTCAGTGTTAATCTTTCAAGTCCAAACTACTTCCTTCCCGTTGCCTCCCATTATCTATTCCCAGCAAGGAAAAGAAATGGATTTTCCCAGGCTGTTCGAAAGGGGCTGCTTTCATTTTATCACCTAGAGCGGGTCTTTCTTAATGAGCTTTCCGTCGAGTTTCGTCCCTCGAGACCTAGGGGGCAGTTATCGGACCTTGCAGGCACCCACACACGGCCAATTCCTATTCGGTGTAGCCCCTCCATTCCCCATGTTGGTGGATTTTTTTTTCTTTCTCTTGCTAACGTCTCAGCAATTTTCTTTATCCATGTTGGGTAAAAGTTTTGTGAAGATCTCTTGGAAGCTCTTTATTTTTTTCGCTACAAATGTTTCAAAATGTCCTTCATGGAGCTCGTAACATATATTAGTGCGGGGGGAAAAGTTAGAAATAAACTTCAATAGACGACCAGGAAAGAATGCTAGAAAGAAAAGATGAAATGTTGGCTCTCTTTGCTTCATGAGACGATTTTTGCCTCCGCCTCGTTTAGTTCCTCTTCCATGCTGATGAGTGCATAATAAGCACGAAATCTGCAGTCCATGGATGGAATAAACGAGCTGGTGATGTATTGCATGAAATAATGAGTTGAGACAATTTGTTGGATCATAGATAGTTTACCGTTCTGCCACGTCTTCATGACTTAGTTCAAGAAACTTACTTAAAAGGAACTTGAATTATGAATATTATTGCACATTAAAGCTCATACCTATTTCCCCACCAAATGCGGCGGAAGCATAATTTCTGTCTTTGCCATGCCTCATGCGTCATTGGTGCAACGCAGTTTTTTTTTTTTTTTTTTATGTGCCTTCGTACTTGCCCTCGTGTTGTCATTTATCCCACCATTCAAAATGACATTCACTCAGAGAGCCTTGATTAATTGATTGACGACTATGTGAAGTAGACAAAACTGCGCAAATAGTATGATATCAATAGCAATAGGTTTTTTTTTTTTTTTTTATCAACTGATTTATGCAGATCCTGATCTGCATATCAACTGATGACGTTACAAAACATGTAATTTTCGTCATTGTTTGCAATAGATTCTTGCTGTTGTCTTACACAAGCAGGTGAAGCGCTCCTTTTATTTTACGACTCAGACGAATCAACTGATCAACGTCATTCCCATTATTTGCGACAAATAAAATACGTCTGCAGTAATAGACTGTTGCTATGGTTATCACCCTTTACCTGTTTCAAGTAACGCCATCGGGCTAATAGGGACCTCTGGTTAAAAGTAATTTTGAATGGTAGAATAAATGACAGCCAATGTGTTAGCACGAGGATGGGGTGGTTATCTCATCTTTCTAAAAGAATGACGTGACAGAATATCGGTAACAAATGACAGTCTTTTCTTCGTGATTATTCTTCTCTGTCATTTACAGCTTTCATACTTTTTGCGCCGCATAAGAGGTGCAAATCTTCAAAGTGCTTTAGCACTGAAAAGACGCCTCTCGGCAAATATAGAAAATAAATTTGCTTTGTACATCGATCTCCAGAAAGTCTTTGTTGATAATGATATACAAGCTAGAACTTAAAGTAAAATTACTTTTGTTCATTATTTTGTTGAAAAAATAATATCTCACCAGTTTTATTTCAAAAAAAAAAAAAAAAGTATTGAAATGTTTCTTAAATTAAATTTATATGGTTCTGTTTCCTTTTCTGCTACACGTTTCTTCCAGTTAGAGCTTTTCCTGCCGAGTTGAGAAAAGTACACGTTTATGCTAATGTGTTAAGAAAAGTATAGTTTACCATGATAAAGCAGCAAATAATTTGGCGCATAGAAACCTTTTAGAACAAAGAAAAAAACAAAAAAAAAACTTTCCCTGAACGCAAAACAAAACCGTATTCATTATCTTCTAAAAGGCGCTTCTCACACCTGCTCAATTTCTTTCAGTTTCTTAAGTAGCTTATCCGTCGTTTCAGAGTTTTCAATTAACAGGTAGGACGAGGAGTGAAGGAAGTGGATGGAAAAAAAGAAAAAAAAAAACCCACCTCCTCAGCTCAGCATTTTTATTATCGGTCGTTTACTCAAGCTTACTTAAATAGTAATAAATGGTGTCCATTGATCCCTTGACCTTCTGGCGCGATTAGTAACTGCTGTGAAAAAGAGGTAGCGCACAAATTCATGCATATTGCATGACATCTCTGAGTCTCGTCTAACGTCTGCCCCCTTGTTTCTGATCTGTCTACCCCGTCCACGGTACCAGTCACACCTTGATGAGCCTGCTTGCAGGCTTGTTGAGTGTTGAGTGTGGATGCAAGCGCCGATTTTGTGGCAGTTATAAGTCAGCCGCCATTTTGGGTTCACAAGTTGGGAAAAGTCTACGGTCGAGCCTGCTTATTAGAATATCAGTTAAAAGAAAATCCTGCTTAAAATCAGGCCCGTCGTTTGGGGGGGGGGGGGGAGGTCAATTGCCTCCCCTGGCTTTGAGAAGTCAATGTATTTACATATAAAGGGGCGTGGTTTTTGCTGTTTTCCAATGAAATCGCATTGTGTTTGTACCCTTTGCCCCCCCTGGAAAAACTTGAAATGACTTCCCTGCTTAAAATAATATATTTTCAATGTATCAAACCTTTGTAAAGTATTATTGTAATCGCGGATAGTGGAATATTCCGCGTATTAGAATATTTTTCCGTGGCAAAATGGCTATTCCATCAAACGGGCTTGATTGTATGAAGTTTTTTATTACTGGTGACCAATGGCACAACCAAAAGAGTTATTATTATTGTGTTTTGGGAAAGTGTTTTGAATCGGGAAAATGGGAATATGAGAATTTTTTAAGAACTGTTGTCACCAAAAGGGCACCGAGTTTTGAAATTCAGCAGGGGTACATAAGATCTATGTCCAAAAATAGATGTCCAAATAAGACCTCATGATTGTGTTCATTCACCCGCCACACCTTGTCGTGCTTGCGTGCAGGTTTGTTGGCTGTAAATTCAGGCATTCATTCTGTGGCATTTATCTGTCTGTCGCCATTTTCTATTCACAAACAGAGAAGTGTATAAAGTTTTTCAATGCTAGTGGTCAACGCCTCATTTTGAAGGTTATTTTTATTTATTTATTTATTTATTTTATAAGTTTTTATGGATTGGGGGAGAAGAATGCTCAAATTTATTAAGAACATATTTGTCACCAGGGGTGCCGGGTTTTGAAAATCACTGCGGTATTCAAGATCAATGTCCAAAAAACATTTCATGAAATTCCTGAAGCGCCACACCTTGCTAATCTTGCGAGCAGGTTTTGGACTCTGGATTTAGACACTCATTCTCTGGCAATTTTCTGTCAATTGTTATTTTTGGTTTACAATCAGGAAATGTATACGCAATTTTATGTCTGTTTTACTTACTGGGCATGACTATGGTCGGATATTTTGATCTCGGAAATTACATGCTAGACTTCAGTTTTCAATAATAAAGAATTAAGTTTAGCATTGAAAATTTAATAAAACTTCTGAATCAGCTGACAGTATCGATCTCTTATTTCTGAAAAGTAACTGTCTTAATAATATTTACCTAGATTTTTACTTACTCCTTGGGCGGGAGCAATGGCTAATAACTGACACCGTCAGAAATGTCATGAATAATAAAGAATTAAGTTTAGCATTGTAAATTGAACAAACATATTGGGACACTTGATCGTATCTGCCTTAGCTGATATTAGTATCGATCTCGTATATGTGTAAATAAACTTGTCCAACATCTGTAAGGGGTCCTCCACAAATAATGTCAACCTTTGAAGTTATACGGCGATTCATGTGATTGTGGTAGTTTGTAGCAAGAGTGTGTGGAGGGGTAATAAGAAAAATGGCATCACACATTTTGATTGAAATAAAAACGTTTTTATAATAATGTCTATGTAATATAGGGAGGGCCGGGGAAGTTAAATCCGTGGTTAATTGAATCAAATCCTCAAAAACAGAACGAAACCCAGCTTTAACATTAAAAAAAAAAAAAGCGGCTCTTTATTTGAATCAAATTCACTGCTCAAATAAATCAAGCGTGTATGACTCCTTCCCATAAACACGTGGTGTATGAGCACAGTCGTTTTTTTTTTTCCTTGTGTAAAATATTTTTTGTAAGTAGTAGTGAAAAAAGGAGAGGCAGTGTGTTTGTTGCACACTATTAGTGAGGGGAGAAAGATGTTTGAATTCTGAGAGCTAAAGGTAGTTTTATGACTTTGAAAAAAGAGTCTAAATTAATTTCTATTTGTTTTAAGCAATCGGATATAAATTTCGAAGCAGGTGAGTTAAAATTTAAACATTGCAATTGCTTCCTCTTACTGTTTTGCGATAAAATTCTTTATATAATTGGAGAATGAATATTTAGAGTGAGCGGCATTCTTCTAACTTCTAATGATACTTTATTTTATTTTATTACAAATTGAATAGAGCTCTTCAATTGTTTGGAGAATTCCTCTTTTAAAATATTCTCACTTTGTTAAATCAGCCGTGTTATTGAATCAAAACTGCTTGGAACAAACAGGATTCATGTAAGTGGTGGTCACTGTATGGTGTGATTTATGACAAAAAAGGGTAAAATTAAGCATGAGACTTTATGATGCATGGAGGAGGGGGTCAAATATGTTGAAAAAAAAATTGTGACATCGAAAAAAACAACCATTTTAAGACACCTGGTTCTTTAACCCATTAATGACTAGCATCCCTTTTTAGGAACGGGCCAAAAAAGGGTCTGAATTTCCCAAAAATGAACATTTCAACCAAATGATAGTGTTCAATGAGTACCTTGGTATTGTTTCAATTCGTTATTAATAGATTGTAGCACATAACCATTGTAAAGTGTGTTCTGTAGCAGTTTTAATATGATCTTTATCCAAACAGACATCGTTCACAATCTCAAGAAAAAAAAGCTGAGTTTTCAAAGTTATTTCACGCTTCCCAGTTTATGTTATTTGCTGATTTTATGATTTTATTTCTTCTTATAAAATATATTTTTAAATATTATATCGTAGGCAGAAAAAAAATTTAGTAAAAAAAGTATGTACCCTCTGGGGGTCTATCGTAACTTTTAAGGGACGATTTTTCTTTCCTTAATAAAAAAAATATTTTTTACATATTTTTTTTTTTTTTTTGTCCATTAAACACTATTTGTAACCAGTATACAAAATATCTTTGGGGAAAAAAATGTCAGCCATTAATGGGTTTATATATCTTTCCCTATGATCTTCTGAACTGCATGCCGGGAGTCTGACAACCGAGAGTGGTTGTGTTTTTTACTGCGCATCACACTTGTATTGGAAAAAAATATTGATTTTTTAAAGACATTTTTGGGTAATTTCGCTTCAAATCAATCATGGAAAAAAAAAAGGTTTTGATCTCATCATTTCTGACTTTCAGAAGTTTGTGTGTAAAGGGCGCAGATGACAAGCAATATTGCCAAGTTTCAGATTTCTACTTCAAAAATTGCACGAATTATAGAGTTGTTAAAAAAAAGTTTTTACGTGCTACTTCTTTTCTAATTATAGTAAAATAAAAATTCAAAAACCATTGTGAAGGCAAGAAATAGAGCTTTCAACTGATATATTACATAACATACTAACGACAGGTTTAAGTTTCTAATTGCCCCAAAATGGTTGAAAAATCACTATTTTTACGATCAAAAATGTGATGCGCAATAAAAAAACGAAACCACTCTCAGCCGCCAGACATGTTTAGAAGAGCATAGGGGAAGATATATTAAAGAGCCAGACGTCTTAAAATTGTCACTCGAAAACATTGCTGGCTCTTAGACCAGTGGTCGGAAATAGCGAAACTACTGTAGTACTGTCTGGCATTTTTTCGCGAGACCTCCGTCGCATCTGCGCATGCGCCAAGTCTCTTCTGACTTTCTAGAAATAGGGGAGAAATACAACGAGGAAGTAGCAAGCGAGCAAAAGCTGGAGGCATCGGGAAGTGCGCATCCTAAACATATCTCCCCTTTTTTAAATGGAAGCGTTCGTGGCTGCCAGGCGCACAATACGCAAACAGACAGTAGCTATATTTTTTAGTAGTTTGTAGTGTAGTGCACTACTTTTTTAAAAAAAAGTAGAGTAGTGAGTAGCGCGATGCAGAAAAATAGTAGTTTGTAGCGATTTCTGGAAACTACTTTTAAATTAAAAATAAATAAATAAATGAACATTTTTTTAAAAAAACAGAGAACGAAGGAAAAAAAAATAAGGAGGTTCTTGTGGCGAATATTCGTAAAAATTGTAAAAAAAATCTAAAAAGGACAAATTTTAGCGAAACAAAAAGGAACAAAAAGGAAAAGTAACAAATAAATTCAAAGACAATTTCTATTCCATATTGTTCTATGGTTCCTATTGTTCCTATTTCTATTCCATATTCGAATGAGGTAATTTTTTAATCTTATCCACTTTTCGAATTTTTTCGGTCAATCCTCAAAACGGTTATTTATTTTTTTAAAAATTAGCGAAGTAGCAACCACATTTCAAGAGTAGTGCAGCTCGCTACATTAAAAAAAAAGTAGTTATAGCTGTAGTTAACTACATTTATAAGAAATAGTTGTAGTTATAGCTCGCTACGAAAAATATGTAGTTTTTCCAACCACTGTCTTAGACTATAATTTACAGACAGCCCCGAAATACATGTGTCGCTTCGGTTGAAAAGAACCGTATCTTATCGCGTAATGGGGAGACAGTGTTTACCAACAAATGAAAATGCTTTCTGTGGAATAACACGAACCTGGTATGGAGAGAGAAAACAAATGCTTTACAGATATACATTTCCTGATTATGCCGGTTGCTTGACCTCTGGAATGCTTTCCGTCCCATTATCTTCCCAGCGCAAATACATAATTTGGTCTTAGCAAAGTTCAACTGAATTAACATTATTCATTGGAGTTTAGTTTCAACGTTTTGTGTAAACATAACAAGAAAAAGGGAATGTTTTTTTTTCTTACTTGATTTTTTGACGGAATATTAAACATACCTATGATTTAAATAAAATTCCAGCATCCGGTATAGCGTGAGATAAATTGCTACCGTTGAACTTTTCAGAGCTAAATCTCATTAATGAATGGTTTTAACTCTTAAAACAAGCCGGTAAAAGAAACCGGTTTTTATTTCGGTATTTTGATTATTACTTCATTTTATGATGCAGTATTTGTTTGAAAAATAAGTAGCCTAACTTTGAGAATGGTTAAATGTCTGAAAATAAAAAAGTGAATTATAATAATGTCTTTAATTAAATTCATAAATTACATGTTAAGTTATCGGTCATTTATCTCAGTGTTAAGCAAATTCTTTAATATTTTTTTCGGATAACCAAATTAAGATTTAATTAAATTTAAAAATTATTCTATTTATGAAATTGTGCTTCCTTATTGTGATTTTATGTAATAATTAGTTTTCTATGACCACACCGTATTCGTTAAAAAAATTTGATCGCAACATGACAAGTAAATTTTGAAGTTATTTTCCTTTTGAGGAAAATAGAAGGTGCCAAAAATGCGCTTTCTTCCAAGGGTTAACCTTTCTTCCGGTATTTAAATTGAAAAAGAATTTTTTACAATCATGAATATTTTTACATTACGTTTTTAAAATGCATTTTGGTAATAGTGAACTTTTTAACATTTTGACATTCTTCGATTACTAAATTCTTACTCATGCCATTTTTTGCAGAAAGATCCCTTCCCACCATTTCCATCTAGAAATTCAAGTTCGTACCGATCATTCACTGTCAATTACAACTCTGGTTTTCGTATAAAACTTTGACATCATTCTCTTTTTAAAATTCTCCTCTCCCCCTCTTCCTCACCCTCCGCACACTCACGGTTTTTTTTCCTTTCTTTTCTTTCTTTCTTTTTTAAATAATACCAAGAAACAACTAGATCTCTAAAACTCAATTAGTAAGCTGCAGATTTTCAAAAAATCCTTTTTGTTTTCTTTCTGAACGCAACACACTTATGAAGTTGTGTTTATTGATTTACTATTCTTACATTAAAACCTTCATATATTTCTTTGTTATATTTTCATCTCCTACAAAATTAATAGTTTCTTTTAAAGCAAATTAAGAAATATTACCTTAACTTTAAATCATACTAATTAAAGTTAATGAATACAACCGAAATGTCTTCTACAGATCTGAAATGCATAATTATATATACATTGCGAGTATTGAAACGTTTAAATATTATTTAAAAGTGGGATGCCTTCGAATTTGTTTTACGGCGCAGCACCAATTTATATGCTTTAAGACGGGGAAGAAGCAACTTGAATTTATTGCCCTTAGTTCTTGGTGAGAGCTCAGCCCTTTGGTTTCGAATATAGTTTGCAAATACATCAAAATCAAACTCGGCTAATTTTATTCAGTTTCGGAATACTTAAATATTTTCAGAAATTCCTCCGCTATTGACGCTTCCAAGCCCCAAACCGTTCGCTCGTAATATTAGCCCCGCAGCAATTCTCTCTTTAAAAATACCGATGCCGAGTCGAATTTTATCTCTCAAAAATAATATTTCAGCGAAAAGACAAATTCCGACTTGGCACAGAGCAAGCGATATACTTGTACCGAAATCATTTTGCGGTTGCCATCTCCGTAATTAGAGCAAGTGCACTAATTTCTCTCTAGAGGAAGCACTTTTCTCATTCATGGTATGGACGAAATTAATTATGACGAGTGAACGCGTGTATGTGGTAGGGGGCGCTGCTGCTGCATCGCTCCCAAGATTTAAAATGGCTAGATTTACAGAATTTTTGCTGTTGCCATTTCGGAAAGAGATCGTTTCTAGCGCGAAAACGGTAGAATTCTTTCGCATCAAATTCGGGAAGTTCGCTCTCGGCGTCAATAGAAGCGATTTCATTTTATTCCTGAGAATGGCATTGGTAAAATTCTAGCGACTGCCGCTCTTTCGCTGTTGTTGGGGTGCTTTGGAATTTTTAGTTCACTTGTAACTCGGGATTATTTTGTTAGAAAACAGCGAGCTTCCCTGCGATATTTTGTGTCAAGGTTTTCCATGAAAGGAATTGATACTTTTTCTTAGAAATTCTGTACATTAAAATGGTATTTTGAGTCTGAAAATGGTATTGGTAACAACTACTGCACTCTTTCTACTTCTGAATTTTCAACCTTTATAACTCAGATCCAACATTTCGTTAAAAATATTGACGTTCTTATGAAAATTTGTGCTAAAAGTTTCTTTGAAAGAATTGATTACTTTTTTTGTTGTTATACATTAAAAATCCATTTTAAGTCTTAAAGCAATATTAGTAACAACTATTTGGTGCTTCTGATATTTGGAAATTAAAAATATTATTTTAAATCTGAAAATGGTATTGGTAATAAATACTGCTTTCTTGCTACTTCTGAATTTTCAACCTTATAGCTCAGATCCAACATTTAGTTAAAACTATTGACGTACTTATGAAAATCTGTGCTAAAAGTTTCTTTGAAAGGATGGAATACTTTTTATTAGTTATGTTATACACTAAAATTAAAATTTTAGTCTGAAAACAATATTAGTATCAACTATTTGGTGCTTCTGATATCTAGAAATTAAAAATAGTATTTTAATGTGGGGGGGGGGGGGGAGTCTGAAAATGGTATTGGTAACAACTACTGCACTCTTGCTACTTTTAAATTTTCAGCCCTGAAAGCTCAGATCCAACATTGAATTGAAAACATCGACGTTCTAATGAAAATTTGTACCAAAAGTTTCTTTGAAAGGATTGGATATTTTTATTAGTTATGTTGCACATTAAAACTGCATTTTTAAATATGAAAAAAAGCATTGATAACAACTATTTTTGGTGCTTCTGATCTTTGGGTTCTTATAACTCAGATTCAACATATACAATTTTGAAAGAATGCTAAAAATATACATTCTTTCAAAAATTTGCTTCAAAATTTTCCGTGAAAGGAGTAGAACAACGAACTAACATTGAGTTGAAACTGTCGAAGTTCTTTTGAAACTTTCTGTCATATTTTTAGAGAAAGTATTGGACAATTTCTATTAACCCATTTATGCCCAAGTTTTTTTTAACCCTTTTTTTTTTTCAATTTTTATCTGCTTAAAACTCTTACTTGGAATGGTTTACTTACATTTTAGGCTTCAAACCGTTCGCCGTTGCCATATTTGTTAAGTTATTTAACGTCCTGTTTATGGGATATTTTGCAGATATGTGAGCAAGATACGACCTTACTTGACTTCACTTTTGCAAACTAACATTACGGAAGGCATCTGTGATCAATTTTAAGCAAATAATTTTGAAATAGTTTAATTTTATGAAAGATAAGTTCGCAAAAAAAAACTTATTTTCTGTGACTACCCATGCTGGATCGTTGCTTGACTGATTTGTCTGAAAATAGCTGTCAATAAATAAACTCTGATGTCCAAATAGTGGCTCTCACTGGTTTTCTCAAGAAGAAGGACTATTTAACTCGTGAAAAACAGCTTTAGTAAAATGATGTACCCATTACAGGTTTTTGTATGCTGTAACTAACAAGCTTCCGGTTTTTAGGCTACTGGGCATAAATGGTTTAAGAAAAAGGGGGGTTCGCAAAGTGGGCCCAGCACGAAAAAATCCTCCAGGGTTTTCTCGGGTGGGCCCCCTTAAAAAAACCCACTGTCAGCAAAGTTTGTTTTTCGGAATTTACTACATATTGAAAGCATTTATTTCAGAAACAAACTAAATATTATGAATATTTTGATCAATACTAAGCCTAGAAATTGATATTAATGAATTTAGTTATAATATTTAGTTTGTTACAATATTTAATCTTGGTCAGTACCTGGTTCAGAAAGTGCCATCTTCTTTTCTTAACAACTTATTAGGTGAAGTTTAAATCCAACGTTAAAGATGCACAAATATACAGGTATGTACCTGTATATTTGTGCATCTTTAACGTTGGATTTAAACTTCACATCAATCGCACAAAGATATTTATTTTCTTCATTAACTTATTAGGTATCAGAAATATAACGACACGTGTATTTCATACTATTAGTTTTTTTAATGCTTGGAGGAGCAAAATAAACTGTAATTGCTCCAATAAACTCAACTCAATATCAATTTCAAAAAATCAATATTACAATACGTTTTTCGAAATTTGCTGAAAAAGATTTTTTTTAGGCGGTTACAGTACTCTTTAGGAGTCCCCTGATCCTAGTAGGTGCGCAATGTTTGAATAGAGAACGATATTAAAATAATTCTTGAAAAAACCCGGTGTTTTGATTCAAAAAAAAAAAAAAAAAACTGGTCTTTTCAAACCCTGATGAAATATATGTTGTTCATTAATGTTGTATTTGAAGTCTGAAAACTGCATTGGAAGAACTCAAATCTTCTTAATGCTTTTCAAACTGCAATTCTCATAATTCAGATACAACAATCAGTTAAAACCCATCAAAAATTATTTTGGAAATTGCGTCATTTTTTTCTGTGAAAGCATGGATACTTTTTTTCATAAACGCGTTGTATAATTTAATGCGGTTAGTGAAACTTCAAGATAAAAATGCATCAATATTATTAAAATAGGAAATATTAATTTTATAAATTGAGTACATATCATTTAGCGTAAATCTTAGAGACTGACTAAAAGAGTTGTATAATTGCCTGAACATGCGCTATGTAATGCCTAAATTATGTAACCCCCTTTCCCCCGAAAGTAAACTAGTTTCACTACTACAGTAATTAAATTAGTTAAACTGCTGCTTCTGCCTCATTTTGCTCCAACAGAAGAAAAAGTTTCATTGTTCATTATAGTCCTCATATGCTTAGTATGAATTCTTATTTTTTGACTTTTATTATTTACTAATAGTAGAATGACTTATCAGGAAGAAAAAGCTGATGCTATGAGAAATAGTCAGAAGTAGTTTAACGGACATAACCAGAGACATCTTTCTTTTTCAGAAGTAACTATTATTAATTATGGATAAAAGCATTTAGTACTCATGAGTAAAACAAAAAAATACTGATAAGAAACAACACTCAGAAATGAGTAACGGTTAGAGGAATGCTATCTTCAAGATTAATTCTCAGGAGCAGCTTTTAGAAATGTAATCTAAAGTCACTAAAACCAACCAGAAATAACCACAAGAAACTTCTAAGAAGTAGAAGTTGAATTTTTAATGGATCGTTGCAGATTTTGTTTTTCAATATTCGCATTCATTATACATGAAATATAGAATAAGTAAATAAATAAATAAATCATGTGGTGTAAAAAGCGTTAAAATTACAATGTTTAAACTAGGGATGCTCCAATTGCACAGTTTGGTTGAACATCGAATGTTCGGTTAAAATTGTAACGGAATATTGAACTGAATACGAATATTCGGTTCAAAAGCGTTAAATATGATATGTGTATTCTTATTTTCCGCTAATTTGAAATCAAAAATGTTTTTTCTATTTTTTGTATTTTATGAATTGCATATATGCATTTCTATTGACCTTCCTACATTTATTTCATCACACAACTGTACAACTGCGTCAATAAAAAGTAAGTAAAAAGTAAAGTTGTTCATTTCAAAAGCAAAAGTTAATTAACATTTCAGAATTTATAATGTTGCAAAATTAAATATCTCAGTGTTTCAATCACATATTTTTCGTCACTTTTTTAATGTTTGTTAAAGGATGCTTTGCAGTTAATTGACTTTGCATATGTATGAACATTTAGTACAATTAGTTTCATCTGCTAACTGTTTCATATTCAAATGACTCAGTGATAATAAGGTTTTTGTAATATGTCATAAAATTTGAGAAAAGTTGAAAAGCAACAAAATTTAAGTTTATCGTCTGAGTGATTTCCGTTACATTAAAATCACTTTAAATATGATATTATTAAGTTATAATATGAATTAATTTTAAACTATGACTTTCATTCATTGTTAAAAAAAAATATGCTTGTCTATCAGTTGTCGAATTCTTACATTTGTTTTCTCGTCGGATGCCGAATATTTGGTTGAACGAAAGATTCGACGCATTCCTACTTTAAAATCAAAAATTTAGTGCTCTAGGCTTTAAATTTCAACATTTTGGTGCATTTCTTTGAACAAGAAATAGACTTGTATCCGAACTATTAAACGCTTTGTGAATTCCGACTTGTTTTTAGCAATCCCCCAACTTCCTCTGATTTGCATTTATTCAACACCATTTCTTATTCGACCGTACCACAGCGGAATTTAACCGCTATTTCGAAATCAAGTCAGTCTGCCGGCGCTTCGCTTCACAAATTCCGAGACTTACAAAATTTTCGTTATTCTTCCTTCATTATTATTCCTCTCGTCGCAGAGAAAGGGAAAAACAAAAAGCCAAGTCCCAAACTCAAACACTGCCAGAGTTAAAAGTGCGCACCGAATGTCTACATACGTTCCATCGGATTCGTTCGAAATGCCTGTAATGAGGTGCAGAAACGTTCCTTTTTTTTTTTTGTTTTGTTCTTTTATCCCTTTCATTCCGCCGTTAGATTTGCCTCCTTAATGATTCCGTTCCCGATCACGAAAAAGTTCGAAGAAGGAGGGGCGTAGACGGAGGTAAAACTCAAATATTCCTCTGGTCGTCTGCTGCAGACGTTAATGCTCCTTCGTGCTTAATCAACGTTTGATAAGCTTGTTAGATACAATGTTTTATGGAAGGCTTAATATTTCGCAGTAACGAGGGGGCGTGTCGGTCGGATTTAAGCGAGGAGAAATTTGCATATTATGGGCTGTGAAGAGGATGATACACAAAGAGGCGAAAATAACTCGAGTAAAAATGAAGAGGATTCGCTCTTCCGCCTTGTGGCTGAGGTAGTCATCAAAGTGTGTGTACCCACTGTCTGGAATTTCTCAGCATCTGCTCATGCGTAGCTTTGAATTGTCAAATAATAAAACATTGCAATCGCTTTTATATGGTCTGGAAAACTATCTGTTGTAAGAACTTTAAAAGTTAGTTAACTGGAGATTAATCTATATATATATATATAGATGAATGTATATATCTTTGTACCTATATATGTATGTCCTTTATAGACTTAGAAACTACCCGTCGGATTCCGCTAAAAATTTCACAGTGTGTTTGTGTCCTCACACTCCAACTTTAGTTGAAACTTCCACATAAAATCTCTCATTTTTTAAAGGCTTCCTTCATTCAAATCATTTAGCGCTTCTTCTCAATTCCCTCTTGATAGCTAATTTTGCGTTTGATATTGTCTTTGCTTCGCGGGGTTTTCTGAGGCTTCTCTCAATTCAAAGAGTTAAGAAATGTTTCGTGGGAATTCAGGACCCTGCTCCACATCAGCGTAAAACGCGACCGAAACTGAAGGCAGAAACCGAAAATCCGAGTACTTTCCATTGGAATACTATTTGCTCCATTTTACGCTTCTGCTTTATTTTTCTGCTTTACGGGCTCTGCTCCACATTGACGTAAAGCAGAAGCGTAAAATGGAGCAAATAGTGTTCCTATGGAAAGTACTCGGATTTTCGGTTTCTGCCTTCAGTTTCGGTCGCGTTTTACGCTAATGTGGAGCAGGGCCCTACGTCAATGTGGAGCAGGGCCCTCACCCTTGAACATATAATACTGCTGGGGATTGAATTTCGCATGTTGCATTTTAACCCGCGCGACGCGGGGCATATCCACTAGTGTTGAATAACTTTTTTAATATTATTTTCGCGCTTTAATGCTGTTCATTAGCGCAGAGTGGGCACGAAAGGTTATATTCTAGAGTTATTGGTTTTGTGCCATATTGCCAGCCCTAGTGGGTTAAAACGTGTAAAAGAACTTTTTATGCCCATCTACGATACAAATTTAAATTGTAATGCTAAATTTAACTTGTAAAATCCGACTGCGCCTGAGCTCATATTTCATTGCCGTAAAAAAGAAGTAAAGGCATGGGGAAAATGCTTCACGTATTATAAAAATATCTTTCAGAAACAAAAAAAAAAAAAAAAAAACAGAAATACTAAGGTACTGAAAAAGGGAGATGTGGGCAGGCCCGTTACTTAGGGGGGCAAGGGGGGGGGTCAATTGCCCCCCCCCCTGACTTTGAGAAATCAATGTATTCACATATAAGTGGGCGTGGGTTTTTATGTTTTCCGATGAAATTGCATTGTGTTTGGACCCTTTGCCCCCCCCCCCCTGGAAAAACTTGAAATGACGTCCCTGGATATGCGTATGTCAGTCTGTCTGTCGAATTTTCTTCTCCTTTTTTTTTTTTTTTTTTTGCTGGTTTCTGCAACTTTAAATTTGCGGAAATGACAAATTTGAAAAGAAAAAAAAAAACTTCTAACATTTTCTAACTTTTGCCATCTCAGTGCAGCTCCTAAATTTCTTCCTGCTTTTGCAGTAAACTACATTTAATTTCACGCTCAAATATTTTTCTTGCTAATGTTTATAATGATAAAGATCCTTCTCGGGCACGTTGTATTTTAACGTGACGTTTTGATAGTTTCTAGCCTATTACGACAAGCTTTATGCGATATTAAATAAGTTAAAGCTCCCTAACATTAAATCCCGAGCCTGGAAAACAAGCTCTAAACGACTTATGTTTAATCCAGTCCGCCATTAAATGTTACTTTTACGACTAAACAAGTGGAAGGGGGGAGACTTCAAGGGGAGATGGAAATGCCGCATGGTCTTGTGTTCAACAAGCGTAATATTTGAAATTATTCGTTAGGGGTTTGTGCTCGGGGCGTAAACAGATCTTGTATGCAAATGAGAAATTCCGCGATGTCAAACAATGCTCGACGAGATATTTGAGTGAAGTTGGTCACCATTTTCTCACTCTTGAACATAAATTATCTCGGAAAGTATGCTCGCTCTAATTACGGGGGGCATTAGATATGTGGTTAGATATTGGAATGAATTATTGCTTTGGAGGAAGTTTTGCAATTCTTTAAGAATTAGAGTTTTGGTTTGATGCTAGAAGCATCACGTGAATCTTTATTAATGATAAATTAATTATAAAATACTCTTGGATAACTTTTGTGACAGAAACCTGGCAGAGGACATGAATGCAAGGGTCAGTCATAAACAAATTTTTTGGTATCCACACTCATTTTGAGTTCAAATCTTCTAAACTTTGAAGTTCTTTTAAAGGCTAGGATAAGTCCACCTGTCTTAACCAATGTACTATGTGCAATATTTACGTTTAATTTTCATAAAACCTACCAAAAGTTCAAACACGATTTGTAAGCACTATGATTTTTTATTCATGGTAATGGTAAGATTTTTTAAATTCACGTTATAATTTTTTTCAATTCATGTTCGTTTGGACTTATCCATTGGGGGCATTTTTTATTCAGCTGGTATCAATTGTATTACTCTATTTTTATTAATGCTTGAATTGCAAGAAAAAGTGATTTCCGTAAAAAAAGCAGAGAAAAATTTTAAAGAGTAAAACTAGACAACGTGTATCAAAATACAAATTAAAGTATTCAAAAAATACTTTTTTTCTAATTAAAAGATTATACTGTTAATAATTTTCATTCTTTGCTATGTAAAGTAATCTGTTGAAAAATTGATAATACACTGGCGGGAAAAAAAATCCCAACACCAAGAAAAAATTGCCGTAGAGTAATGAAATTTGGGTAATGCAATTGTCTAGTTAACATGTTTAATTGATTAAATGTACAAGATCACTGGCTAATTTAAGCTCAAGAAAATGCTGTGCAAATGTGAAATTATGTTAATTTAATAGAGGGTGTAACCTCCAGAATTTTGAAGGCAAGCCTGCAAGCGTGCTTGCATTATGTCATACAGGTGCCGAATGTCACTTTGTGGTATGGAGTTCCATGCTTGTTGCACTTGCTGTGTCAATACTAGGACCGTCATTGCTGACTGTGGATGATGCTCGAGGTGCCATCCCATGATATCCCATACGTTATCAATTGGAGACAGACCTGGTGATTTTGCAGGTCATGGTAACATGTCAGCACTCTGTAGAGCACATTGCGTTAGAGCAGCGATGTGAGGGCGAGCGTTATCCGGCTGGAAAACGCCCCCTTGAATGCTACTCATGAAGGGCTGTACTACTGGTTAAATTAACAGAATGACGACAAATTTTCAGTCAGTGAGTTTGGGATAACCAAAAGAATGCCCCTGCTGTCGTAGGAAATTGCTCCAGAGACCATAACTCCAGGTGTGAGTGCCGTTAGGCCGTAAACCGCTTGGATGCAGGCGGTCCCCTGGCCTTCTTCTGACCAATATACAGCCACCACTGGCACTAATTCAGAATCTGTTTTCATCAAAAATTACAACAGATCTCCACTCCGACCTCCAATGAGCTCTGTCGTGGCACCACTGCCGTCGGAAAAGGCAATGGTTTGCAGTCAATGGAATACCGGCTACAGGCTGCCTGGCTCGGAGCTGTTCTTGAAGTAAACAGTTTCTTACCGTTCCTTGGGTCACGACGGTACCAACTGCAGCTCAAATGTCAGCCGCAGATGCAGTACGATGCGTCACAGCCGTACGCAAGATTCGGCGATCTTCCTTCTCAGTCGTGCCACGTGGCAGCTCGGAACTCGATCTTCTTGAGGTAGTACCATCCCTTGCCCATAGCTTCCAATAATCATGCATGGTGGAAACATTGCCACCCAAGTCTTTCTGCAATATCGCGAAATGAAAATCCACCTTCTCGTAGCCAAATTGTACGACCTCGTTCAAACTCGGTGAGCTGTTGATAATGGCTTCTTCGTCTTCTTAAAGGCATTCCTGGCTAACATGAACGCAATTCGTCAAATTTCACGGAAAAATAATACACACGAGCTTCACAACACGCTTTTAAAACAAGCCTTTTTTGCATGTTCTGAGTGACGCCAGCTGCGCCACACTTATGCGCGGAACGCGAAATTTCAATCGATGTCATCTTTCAGTTGTATAAACACTAGGGTGGTTCACAAACCTATGGTAAAAAATTTTTTTTGTCCTAGAGGTCACGGCGGTGGCTCATTTTTTTACCTTTATCCACCCTAATATGCTGCCAAAATTTCAACCTCCTACTTAAATAAAAAGACGGTGCTCAAAGCTTAAATAGTTCTCTAGTTTTTGTCAATTTCAAGCGTTTTTCGGTTGAGCGGCAAGAAAAAAATTCCGCGTGTTTTGCTGTCATTCTTGCTGATTCTTATGTTCAATGATCGCTTGAATCCTAATATGGCCACTTTTTCCCCCTTTGTCTCCTACTTTTTGAAAATAGCGCCCCCCTCCCCTCCTATTTTCATCAGATTTCGACAATTTCATAGATTTTATTTGGAGGGGAAGGAAGCATTATCTTTATCATTAACATTCTTCTATAGGGCTAGAGAGGTGAAAAGTTCAAAATCATAAACACTTTTCCCAAGTTAGGAGACTCATGGGGGTATTTTCCCCTCCCCTCCGTAGAATATTTAACATATCATCAACAACTCATTTTCTCCAGCTTCAAAATTTTACACTTATATTTTGGTGCAACACAATAATATCGGACTTCCTTCTATGACTCCCAAGTTCAAAAACTTTTTCAAGCTGTAAATTTTTTTTAAAAACCTTGGAAACATCGCATGTTGCATATGAGTCACACCGCAGATTTCCTTCAGCAAGGAACCTTTGGTATTATTTATATTCATTCCAGTTATGTTCGAGCGATCACCGTGAAGGGGGAAACGGAGATCATATTTGGATTCAGTGGGGCACAGCAAGAATAGTGTCAGATACATTTGAAGTTAATTTTGTTCCAAGCAGTGTTGTTATACTGAAATTTGCTAGAAGTTTTTAATTAAAGCCAAAATATTTAAACTTCTTGCCAATTCAACTTTCTCTGTATATTTATATATAGATTTTGAGAGAGAGACTTTTAGTATTGAATATTTTATTGTCTCAGCAAGAATAAGTACTCAATTTGCTTCAAAATCAGGTAAAAGAAACTGCTTATTGTCTTCATTATTGAAAAAAATCTGTTAAATTCTTGAATTATTTGAACATTTCCCTCAGCAACGTTATTCACCATTATTTATTTATTTTAATTTTTTTTCTTTAATTCTGTGATTGATATTATATTTGCATTTGTTGGGGCGTAGGACGAAGAATGTTAGAAAATAATCCCTAATATTCATGTTTGAAAAAAATCCAATTGTTCTGTACTACACTTGTTATGGTTCACATCTTTATTCTTGTAATAACTTGCTTTTCTTTCAACTAGAATTTGATGCGAAAAACTAAATCAAATTAATTAATTCACCAGAAAGGTGTCATAAGTACTTTAACAGAACTGTCCTAGTTGTATTTTCAATTTCCAGGTCGTTCATACCTTATAAGGTTTTTTCCAAGTTCAGATATTCCCAGAAGTTTTAATAGCAAATGGAGCATCTATTAATGTTCAATCTATTTGTTTTACTGTACAAAAAGGCGCTAAAATACAAAAAGGCGCTGTACAAAAAGGCGCTAGGTACAAAAGTGTTGTACCTAGGTTTTTTAGCTTATGATTAAATGAAAAATCTCTTTCTTATATAGGAACACAAATATTTTGAGGCATATAAGAGACTGGATTTTATCAGAAAGGCTCCCTAATTGACTAATAATACCCTCAATTATCTCTTCTATAATCAGCAAGAGGGATCATAGATTTATCTATAGATTTATAAAAAGCTTACAGTTGAAGTTTCAAACTTGTTAGGGTATTTTTTAAGATCTATGTTCAACATTCTTTTTTTTTTTATTATTATTTGTTTAATTCTTTGCCAAATATTTTTTTTTCACTTTAAAGTTATTAAAAAGAATAGAACTTATGTGGAATACGATGACCAAAGTAAGCATGAAGTAAATATCTTTGCCTAAATTTCAGATTAGTTCTATGCCTGACTAGCTACAATAGTTTATTTTTTGCAATTAGTTTTTATAATTTAATTCATTCTTCTTGTGATACTCTTAGCACTATTAGTTTAAAACTTCAAATCTTGAAATTTTTTTCTCTGCATCCCACTACTTTAAAAACATAAAAAAAAAAAAAACATTTTGTATAGCTCTTTCACAACTCTATTTTGGCAAGTGTAAGTTTTGAATATCATAGCATAACATGTAGACAAGTAGTACTGCAATCTACATTGTATGCTGCGATCTAAACTAAATAATCGATTGTATCAAAGTTGCTGCTATATAGATTCAAACGATTAAAAAAGTTTCCAATTGATTGAACTAATATTTATGCATTGGAAAATGGGAATAATTGAAAAAAAATATCTTCCAAGAAAACCGTCTCTTTAGTCTGAAAAACTCAAAAATTGTGAAAATTACGAAAAAGCGTAAAAATGAAGGGTGTTTGAGCACCATCTTCCATTAAGAGTAGGGAGCTGAAATTTTAGGAGGGAGATCTTATACATAAATGTAAAAAAAGTAAGGTGCGCCTTGGTCCGTAGCAAAAAAAAAATTTTTTTGAACCACCCTAATAAACACGCCTACCAAATTTCGTTTATCTAACACAAGTCTTTCTTGGTGTTGGGATTTTTTTTCCCGCCAGTGTATTAATATGAGTAATGTGTTCAAAAGTGCAGAGCATAAAATATAAGGAAGAAAGGTAGGGGAATAAGTTTAATGCAATATTTTCACTTATTTTCTTTTGGGGAGGGTAATATTTGTTCTTTTATTTTATCGTAACGTTAGACATTGTACTTAGTTTCTTCTAAAACTAGTCAAACTTCTCATGATGTTTGCTGCTATTGAAACTTAACCGTGCGTCCTCATTTTGTTAAGACAAACTTTTCATAAAACTGATTAATAAACTGATGTTTAGAAGTTATTTCAGTGTTTATATTTTTCTCATTTTCTTTGAAATTAAAAAAAAAATGTCTTAGATAATACCGTCGGCACCATGCTAAAATTACGAATGTAAAAATTGGCACTTTTCAGGAGAGCCAAAACACTGAATATTATTTTTTCCCACCTGACGCGTTTGGTTATTTTCAATTTTTAAATTTTTATAGGTATCTTTAAGTGTAAAACTATCGTCCGAAGGTATCATTTTAATTTTAATTATTAGTAAAATTCGAGCTTGAAAAACGCGATTCTTCACATTCGTTATTTTATCATGGTGCCGATGATATAAAAGCTCCTGTACCTTTTTGTTTTCGGATTTATATCCATAATCCATACTTTCTCGACGAAAGCCTTCTTTCGTCAGAAAAGAAGTTTTGTTTTGAAAGGAATTCACGGCCCACCGGTCTGGATCGAATCTCACCCATATGCAATTAAATCCCTCATCGCTCCAGCAGCTTTATGTGTTCCAGTGCCTTCGCATCTCACTGTCGGGTGGGACCAATCGATGGAATCGGCTCAAGTTTCTAGTGACCGCAGAAATTGGCACAAGAGAATTTCCGGAGCCTAATCTCTGGTGAAAATCCCCTGCTAATAAAGCGATGAAGGCCCTCCCCAAACTAAGCCACCCCCTGATGAAGGCGCCGGGGTAAACGCTACATTAGGTTAGAATTAATACCCCTTAACAAGAGTTCCAAACGTCACCCGTTGCAACCTTCACTTGGCACCCCACAACCCTTTCCGACAGTTGCTAGGGAACGCAGTTTTGCCTGAGAGATAAGTTTTCCAACGATCCCGAACCACGGTCAACTTGCCTTTTGCTTGCTTGGAGATAAAACCGTTATTTCCAGAAGCGCGAGCATACGTTAAATAGCCGGCTCCGTTATTGCACACACTTTACCATCTCTCTGTTCTAATGCCTCTACAAAAGGGAGCTGACTCATCCGACATTTTGGTTCCAACAAGGACAAGTGTTTAACCATTGGTTAAAGTCTCAAGTCGCGTTGAAGAAAAATGGTAGCAAAGCTTAAGATGTAGCTGCCGCTGCCTAAATTATATTTAGCTTTTTTTGTCTATCTACTTATATTAAAAACTGAGTATCTTTCTAACTATCTTTCTTTCTATCTATGTCACGCTTCTTTCTCTTGAACGCCAATGAACTGAAAGTCGAATCAGGTACCGATAGATAGGTAATTTTTCAGGCTTCATTAGTTTCAATTTATATAATTATACGATTTTAATTAGCGAAGATATCAATTAATAAGTAGTCAAATTTAAAGCGATTACGCCTAATAAATGATTAAATATGAAATCCATTGTTGCAAAACGTGGTTGCTATGAAACAGTAATACCAATGATAATGAGAATTTTGAATGAAGGCTTAACTAAATCAAACACGAAACTCATAAGCGGGCCGCTTATGTAGTATTTTTATCGCTAGCTACTTGTAACATTTTGAAACATTCATTTGTTGAAACTTATATTAAAAGCTGAGTATCTATGTCTGCTTTTTTCCTTTGAGCGAGCTGAACTTACTGAAACTTTCCTCACCATCTTGAAGGCGCGAAGCATCTCAATAATTCGAATGATTTTTTTTATATAGGAAAAAAGTAAAGGCATGAAGCGCCTGTTAGCGAGCCGCCTTGGCGGGGAGTAGTTTCTTGAAATTTTCCTCGCTATTTTCAAGACACGAAGTGCCCGTGCAACGTACGGCCACGTGCGCGGTATGTCTTGAAATCGACTGAACATTAAATTATATCAAATAATATAACTTCAGAATGAGGTAAAAGTTAGAGAGGGGGGACGTTATGCATCAACATGCCGCAGGAAGCTAATCTAGCTGCCCTGGCAGCTAGTATGACAAAAATTTTGTAAACTCAGGTTTAAACCAAGTGCAATATGGAAATTGACTTAATTACAGGAAGCATTTCCCAATTAAAAGTTTTTAAATTTGAGAAATAAGTGATCTTTCTAGATTTACCTAATGTGGCGTTTTATCCATCTGATCACAAGTTATTTTACGCCAGAGCGACCGTGGACAGTATTAACGTGTTTCCTATTACTCAAACAAGGCTGGATCCAAAGCTGTCTTGGAACCAAAATGCCGGACAAGTCAGGCTGTCCTTTAAAGGAGCTCTACTCTGTTCCAGCTCGAGCGGAACGTTCTGCAAAGAGGTAAGTGGTGGGTGGAGGAACTCTTTCCCTAATTGTGCCATACATTTCGGAGAGCGTCTGATAGGGCTGTTGCTGCTGTCTTGGTCCTCCTGCTGGAAATGGGCGTTATGTGTTGTTGCTTGTTAAGGTACCGTAAGAAGCGGCTATTGCTAAAACTTTTCCAGGAATTTCAAGCATATCCACCTTTTTCTAGCTGACCCCCCTTTTTTTATGGTTTTCGCCTCATATGCGGCTCGCTTTTAATCAAATGAGAGGGTAGCTCTCTCAGTTTCGAGAAAGCCATGATCACGTTTTAAGCATTTAACTTTGATTTCTTCTGAAGAAGTTGTAAGCAAGAAAAGCAATTTCATGCTTAGCAATTTCCCTTTTTATTCGCCTTATTTTTCTTTTGTTGCCGAAACAGTGCTTTCAACAAATTCCTCTCTCATGAAATGTGTTTGGTAATTTTCCATGGGTATTCAGATAAGTGTGATGCATTTTTGTTTCTTCCTAGATTCCTCTTTGTAAGAAATGGCGACTTATTATTTTGTTTTCGGATTTAAGCTTATAAATCCAAATTTGGTGATTTTGTTTTTACGATTTCAATTTTTTTGACAACCTCGGTATAACCCAGGTAGTACAAAAAACGTTTAAACGTTTTATAAATGTTTTTAATCGGTTGTCACAAAGTTACTAGCTATTTTACAACCTTTGAAAAACGAAGTGTGCCACTTGGGTAAAAGGTAACGGTAAACGATTTTGACACGACCGCTACGATCAAAAATGGAAACAAATAGCAATTCGTCATCGCTAAAAAATAAATAAACACATAAATTTTTAACATAAAAGAAAATTTTGAGAATAAAAATAAATTTTTATTTCATCTTTTAAGGGCGAAGGCCTGATTTTAAATTAAGCACAAATCGCTATTTCCTTCCGTAAAAATCCTGTTAAAGTGCTTCTTGAATTAATTAATATCCACATTAACTAGCTTTCTTTGTTTCATGACTAGTTTTCCCTCTTAGTTTTCCACAGAACAGACTCCATAGCTGATGAAAGACTTCTTGGCGTCTGGAAAGGCGGCTGCGCTGCCTAATCCCTTCTCTTTATCTCCACCTCCGGCTTCCCACCGGCCGGCAGTTGATCCATTTGGATACTTTTGCGCTTTTATTCGTTAAAACCACTCTTCCTTCCTCCTTCCTGCAGTGTTTGCTCTTCCTTGGCTTCTTCAAGGTTAAAAAAATTGGTAGTTTTGAGTACCATTTTGTCTGGCATTATTCCTCAAGCTATTTTGAACACAATAACAGTATGTATGTTTTTGTGAATTGACATGATGTGTTCCGCAAAACAGGATTTCATAACATCGTATTGTTAATTCAGTGTCCCCCAAGATTCAGCCCGCGGGCCCCATCTGGCCTTTGAACAGATTCTGTCCTACCCACGTGAGGCTTGCAAACTGAACAAAAACTTTTTTTTATTATTTGATTAGGGCTTTTAATCGTCAACTACGAGTACGCTACCTCTCTACTTTTCTAATTTTACAAAATTACCTCATGTATAAACTTTGATATAAATACATTGATGGGCATTTGAAGCCAATTTTGAAAGCAAATTGACCAATTTTGGCACAAATTTTGTTATTAAAGTATTGTTTTGTCCTAAACTTTATTTTTATCCGTCTTTAAATTCAGATTCTTCTTTATTTGCAGGAGGGTTTTTATTTGCTTTATAAGTTGGTGGGTAACTTGTAATTCTAAAATAGATTATTCGATGACCCGCTGGTATGGCCTTTAAGGTGTTTTTTCTTCAAAAAATAAAAGCAGTTATGGCAAAACGAGCTCAATCCATGAATTTTCAAGAAAAAAAAAATTCTGTCATAGTTTGATCCTTTTTTTTCTCTAGAAAAGCGTCGCAAAGTGGTTTTAAACGAATCTCTGTCATTCAGGTCGAAATCCGTTGATAAAAACATCCCATCACAATCTACCATATAACGGCTGTAAAAACGTACGAAAAACATCAACATTATATTAAAAAAAAATTCATGAATTCATATTTTTCATTGTATGATAAACACATGATCGTAATTAAAATTTGAATGAAAAGTTTCAAAAAGAAAGTAAAAGAAGATCGATTTATTTTAAAAGTTAGTTTGAACTTATTTATTTTTATCCATTAATTTTCAGACAATGCTGCTCATTTTAAAAGGGGTGAAAAAACGAACACTGAATGTTATTTAAACGAAAGAAAAAAAAAGAAATGGTCAGGAAAATTAATTGGACTGGAGTGAAATGTTTTTTGTCTCTCCTGTAAAATTTAAAACTATGGATTACGTTGGTTTTGATAATGAATGCCTTAATTTTGCAAGCAATCGATCCCTAGGGAAAAAACTATTTCACTAAACTCGAAAGCAATGGTGTCAAATGACTTCAAACACACAATTGCCTATTTTTGCAAATAATTATAGAGTTTTAGGTAAATATTGTGGAACTTTAATGTACTAATCTTAAGTAATTTCACGTCAAGAAAACACAGTAGCAAACGAAAGAACTGTCCAGAATGTATTTTATCGGACTGTAATATATTACTATAAAAATCCTTGAGAATTAAAAGGAAATATTGGAACTGCAATCCTCACAAAAGTGCAGAGAACTGCAAACACGTGTTTTGGGGAAAGCGAGGAACCCCTTTTTCAATGCAAAAGAAGTGAGATCAGAGATGAAAATATTTTTGAAGGACATCTTTTCGTTCCTAAGCTCACTAATTGTATCGAAAAATGGGTTCCTTGCAACGGTAAAATACGTGTGTGTAATCCCCTGCAGTTTTGTGCAAATTAATGTTGCAATATTTCCTTCAACTTTTCTGCACAAAGATTTTTCATTCTTTCTTAAGAGTTTTTGGAGAAATAGTCAGTTTTACTTAATTCAAGTAGAATATGAAAAAAGCCCTAAACAAATAAATAAATCAATAAATAAATGAAATAGATATCATATTCACGAAGCAAAATAATTGTCACGAAAAAATGCAGGAATAACACTGAAAAACCGGAATCTTGTGCAGAAAAAAAAAAGAAGAAACAGGAGTCAGACAAGGAGGGTTAAGAATCGATAGCGGATCCCCGATTCAATAACGGGTACGGGGAGGGAGGCAAAAGCAAGAAAAAAAAAACACAAATAAAATATATTGTTGCGAAAATAGTTTGCGATTGTGCGTTTAAAGTCATTTGACACCATTGCCTTCGAGTTTAGTGAAATAGTTTTTTCCCTACAGGGATCGATTGTTTTGGCAGAATAAAGAAAAACTTCCAGGATTTTCCCTCTTTTTTATATACCCCCTCCGCGGAAGGAGGTCAGCAGAAAACGACGCAGTTTTCGGAATAAATAGCACCCACCTAAAGCCTGGAGATGAAGCTGATCTCTGGTTTTAAAGATTCTGTTTTATTCAGGATTTCTTTTCTCCCGTTTTTATTCGTCATCCTCTTTATTCTCTTTATGGTCATAAACGTGTTTCGCTCAGACAAAAATCTGTTTCCGGGAGATTTCGTTTTGCTGCACAAGATGCGCGCAGCAATTTCATGCTTTTCTGAGTTTTTTTACGTCAGGGGATTGGATGGTTTTTTTTTTTCTCCTTTTGATTTTCTGATTCATATGAAAGGAAATACAGGAACGGGAAGAATAAGTTTATAAGGCAAAGTTTCTCCTTGATAAATGTTAGAAGTACAATGAAGTGATATCAGTTTTTTTTTTAAATTTTTGCTTCTATTTGAGTCATTCTCACAAAAATAGTAGAAATTTTGTTTGAGAAGTGTTTTTTTCTTCCTTTTTGTTATACGTTGGTCAATTTTAGTAAATATCATCAATTAATCACATTTTTTAAAAAAATGATTTTCCATCTAACTGTGCGTAAGGAAGTATCAGCAGTTGTTACGTAAGTAGTTTGAAAGATTTAAAATTTTAAACCAATGTTGATACATTGGAACCTCGTTGGAAGCACCTACATTGGAAACAAATTCAAAGGGACCTTGAAAATCAAATATTACAGCGATCAACAGCTACTAGCAATAGGACGGGGATCACATATATAGTTTGTCTCAGTAATAATTCGTTTTAAGCGCATTCGAATTGACGAGAATCGCCATATTTTGTTAAGAAACAAGAAGAAAAATATTCCAAATTCAGGTTATTAGAAGGTAAAATGTGACTTAAGATGACGTTCTGAAACAGGGGGGGGGGGAATGTAACGTGCTCTATTATCCACAATGTCTTAAATTTGCCCTGGTGAGCTTTAATCCCAGTCATTACAGTTAGATATATTATCATATTAAAGCATTTAGAGTCCCAATATGGCTTAAAACCAAAGATTTTGGGGGTTGCTTCTTAGCTCCTCACGTTTCTATGCTTCTTATCCCCGTAAATAAATACAAAACCATCTAGAACACATCTTTTATGGATTCCATATTTCATAGACTTTATGAACTTCTAATATTTAACATAATATTGAAAATCAACCATAGCTCTGTGCTTTACAAAAAGTATAAATTGCTAAAACAATCAACTACTAACCAGCTTTTCTTTAATTTTTTTCTGAATCAATAATATCAAGGACTCCGTTTCCTACATGGAGTGATATTTTTTTGAAAAATGTACCCCAAGGTATGGGTCTAATTAGCCTAATTGCTAAGCAGTTTTTCTACTCACTTTCCCCCGTACATTTTCCAAGGTACGGATCTTTTTTTTTTTTTTTTTCAAGTTAAACCATTTCACTCTGATCATTGAAAATTATTGCTAAAATTAAGCAAGAGTAATGAAAATTAAGGGAAAAAAAAACATAACGGGAGCCCCCGGGAGGAAACTTTAAACCCCCATTAGGATGCTTCCTCATCACAAATACCTTTTATTGCGCAAGCCCTATTACCAGAATGGGAACTTAGAAACACGGCCAGCAATCCCATTAGCGCGGAGATAATTGAGTTTTGACTGAACTGTGGATGGTGTTGGCTTTACAAGTTTCGTTGCCTGTTACAGATACTAATTTATTTTTACTGGCTTTTTGGCTGATTAGAGCATGTGTGTGTGCATGTAATGTGACTGTTGGAAAGTTTGTTCTGAATGGGGGAATTGTGGTTTCTGATTACGACTGCCATTTGGCGCGCTTTTTTTTTACGACCTCGTCAGAGGTGTTGTTGAAAAAGCGGTAAAATGGGGAAAAAGAGAAAGTTTTTAAAAGGCTTCAAGAGATTTTACAGTTTTCTTTTGAATTAGTTGAATGGTTAGGAGTTGGCTGGGGTATGCTGCTTGGATTTTAAAATGTTGAAATGGCTATTAAAAATGGCTTGAAAAATGCGCACAGCGTACAATTTAGTTCCCTTAGATAAATACAGATGTATGCATAAGAGAAGGGCAGTGAAAAATGCACACAGCGTATAATTTAGTTCCCTTAGATAAATACAGATGTATGCATAAGAGAAGGGCAGTTTCGAAACAAGTCAGTGACGTATATATGTTTGAATTTTTGAGGGGGCCGCAGTAATAAAGCATAGCCAAGCTTATTTCAGACTTTTGTTAGGTAAAGGGGGTGGTTCGGGAACCCTCTACTGGAAATGTTTTAAAATAGATGTTGCTCTTAACTGCAATTTTAGATTATCTTTGTTGGTGTAAAGGGGGAGAAATTCGGGACCTTTCCTTTTTGAAAACAAATTTGAAAATTATTTCGGGACAATTTTCCTTGATTTTGGGAGGGGCTCGGGCACTCTGGGCCAACCTCTTATATACACCCTTAAAGCAAGCTCCTTTAAGGGGAACTTCCCCCCAATGGGCGTATTTCTGTCTATCATGTGATTGTTGCTTTTCAAGTTAATGTTTATGAAACAACCTATGACTTTTTGCAAATTTATCTAGGAATGAAATTTTCAAAACTTCTACTAAAATGTCAAAGCTATGGAGCATGCTTTCTTTTTCTGTGAGTAAAATAAGCGTTGTTTAAAAGAAAGAAAAGGTCAATAAGTAATTCTCAACTAACATGTCTTGTTATAGCTCAAAAGGCAAAAGAAAAGAAAATAATTAACGTAATAACAAATATTTAACTCCGGCTCTTGCTGATTTCATACACTGAAATTTGAAAACAAATCAAGAGTATTTTCTAGCTTTAAGTTTCAAGCAAAATTTAGCATTGTTGATAGTGGTGAAAAAAAGGAATAACTAAATAAACAAATAAAAGTAACATTTTTTCGATGTTTTAAAACATGACAGTGGAATTTTTTGCTAGTATCTTAAACATCAAATGTAAAACATTCTAAATGTAAAAAAAAGTATGCACTATGCATAATAATAAACATAAAGACGAAATGTGTATTACACAACTCTTCTCTTTCTGTTTCCTCCTCCACTTCAACCTCAGAAAGTGATTAGTTCTTTCCTCCTCTTCTTTTTATAGAGCTACTCTTTTAGTCTTCACTGTTTTTTGTGAATTTTACTCCTCCAAAATAAATTTTATTTCTGTAAAAAAATTTCAAGGGGTCTTTTCACAAAAATCCTAGTTATATATATTCTTGCATTGGCTGTAAAGTTACAAGAACCTCTTTTCAGTGTGAAAACGTTTTGAGCATTCGGCTGCAGTCCCAGTGAAGTTTCCTTGCTCAGTCAATATTTATGCACTTTCATTGATTATGCATGCTCAGCTATCCTTCTTTCCGTCTTCTTTACTGAATTCAGTAAATCCAAAATATTATAGCTTAATACTTTACGTATTATTTTCAGAAAATTCAATGTTGCAATCAAATGCAGAAAAAAGTAATAGTACGTTTATTATAATTTAAATGTGCGCTTTCCTCCTAATCTCAAAGTTTTCGTACTAAGTTTTTACGATATTGTAATGCATACAGAAAAATACTGGATACACCTGTTTCGACGTTACACATCACTCTTTTGAATGCGAAAAATAACTGACTTTTCGGATAAGAAGCTGTAATCTCACCCAAAATTTCTAGTTTATAAATTTTCCATCTACTTTTATTCTTTATGCATACGTAACTTTTCCTTTGTCCAATAAACACAGAAATTCAAAATTTCAAATCTTAATTGCTTATATTATTGCAGCAAAGTTTGTTTTGAACACAAAGACGTAAAACTTTGAAAAACATTTAAGTTTGCCTACATCCCCCAATCATTGGAGTTTAAACAACGAATTTAAATGTTTTGTTTAATTGTGTTTTTATTTTCTTTCGCATCAGTTCAATTCGAAATTGTTCGACCGAGAGGTATTATTTCCCAAAGGTTCGCAAACATCATCCAAACACGGAAAACACTTTGTCAAGAGAATACCTCCATTTAAATGTCTTACGCCCAACTTTTACTCTAGCAATACAGCCTCTGACTAAAAGAAAGAACGATATCTTTCAACTTTTGTTTATTTACTTTTTTTAAGTATCCTCTTATAGATAAATTCGAGTTATTTTGGGAGAAGATTAATCCCTGGAGGTATTGGATTCTCTTCTATTGCCCGCGATTGCTTTAAACTTTTATTTTACAACACTTTTTCTCATCTTGTTTTGATACTTAGATTGCATTTCGTAATTTTTTAAATTCAGTCTTGACTTCTTTTTCTCTTGTGGTGTAGTTTCTTCTTTCCGTTTCAATGTCAGAATGTTTGTTGATAGTCTTGTTCAAGCAGAAAATAAACTCCGCAAATGCTTTCTTTATTTTCTATTTGTTTTGCTTTCATCTTTCTATCAGGAGAGAGTGAAACTTCAAATTATATGATGTGTTGAAAGACATTATATAGGGAAATTCTGTGTTAAGTTATATTTTTAACTATTCTGCCCTCAAAAGAAAGAAAGCAATCGCCCAGGGAAAAAATGTTGGAAAAAACTAGAAGACAAACTTTTAACTTTAATAAATGACGTTACATGTTAAAAATGTTTTAGTTCATAAGTAGAAATCTGGAACAAAATTTTAGGTTTCTTACTATATTTTGAAACAAACAACAACAAAAAAAAATCCCTAAAAATGAATTGCAGCAAAATTTGGATTTAGCGCCTTTTAAATTATGACTGCAGCGTTTGGAGGAGAAAAAAAATGAACGAGTGTCCGTAGGCACTTTCTAGACGATGGGCATCGATTAACTATCTACAGGGTACAAAAAATCCTGGGTGCAGTAAGGCCCGGTACTAAAACTTTTAATTCTCAGGGGGATTAATTCTCAGTTTTTCACAACGAACTTCGAATTTTACAGAACAATAATATATAAACCTTCACATTTTAAAAAGCGAAGCGGGTTTCAATGTTGCGATATTGTCTCTTAACTTTTCCGAATCGTCAGCAAAGTTTTTTTTTTTTTTTTTCAGTGAACATTTTTAGGAGGTTACAGTTACCTCCCGTGACATTTCATAGGGGTGCTATCCCTGTCTGGGTATCAAGGCAAATACCTTGGCGACAAGTTCTTTCAGAACAAGAATCTTTTAGAAGCCTTCAATGAATTTTCCCACAAACTTTAGAAATAATTTCTCTGGCGCTTACAATTTTTTCGTGTCTTCCGATACTACACAACATTTGTTCGTGTCTCTTTACTCACTCATGATATAGAAATTGATATATGGGAATGGTTTTGAGCAAGTATTTAATTTTACTCTTATCAATTGGATGCAGTTAGTCAGGTCATACCTCAGTTAGTGATTCTCAACTGGTGATATACCCCTTGGGGTGGTACTCAAAACTGTAAAGAGTATGGAGCTTACTTTCAAGAGGTATGAAAGCTTATAATTGATAATGCTAGAATTTTTTGGCACTACGAGTATCGTGTAATCCTACATTGGAGCAAAAGTATTGCAGTACTTTCTGTTAAATAATTTCTGAGCTGCTGTTGAAAAAGAACACAAAGAACTTGCGGGCGTTGCTGCAAAGTAACTTCTGCTATTTAAGTCGACTTACCTCCGAAAAAATTGAGCGTACTTGAAGAGTATATGTGTCTGTGTCTGACCAAGCTGGAGCCAAATATTGATGAAATTTCTATTTGAAAAACAGCGTTCTCACTAATTATTTCTTCAAAACTGGAAAAATTTGGGTATGATAAATTTGTTCTTTCAAAAAATAAAACTTCAAAGAAAATAAAATTCCCTGTTTTCAATTTAAATCACCCTCACCTATTTAAAGTTTAAGTTACCGTTTGAACTTTCACCATGTAAGGAACGTTTCTTTCGTTGGTGGCACGCTTAGACAATGATACACATAGATAGTACGTGGGTTAGAAAAGTTGAGAGCTATGGGGTTGAAAACGAAATCGAAAAATATTTCTCTGACTCAAGCAAGAAAATTCCATCTGTGAAAAATTTAATTTTTTACTTAGAAACACATAAACTTCCCGCCACGATGTCACCATTTTGCTTTTGGCCTACACAGCAAAAAATGAACTGTTTTTACAATATAATTCTGGTAGCCGAGGTTCCAATTTAAAACTGTGAAATACAGTAATAAACTGTAAAACTAGCAATTTTACAGTTTCTTACTATAAAGTTAGAAACTTAAGAGTTTATTGCCGTAAAGTTCAGCTGTATTATAAAGTAAAAACAAGAAGTTCTGTCAAGAACTAAACGAGCCTACTTTCCCGTACATCGACACCAGCATTCTAGCATCTGATCATTATTCTCTTGATCATCTGAGAGTAAACATTATGTCAAACATACCTTTTTAGCACTTAAAGCTGATTTCTAAAAGCAAAATATACCCCTCTCATCAGATGAAATAGAGGCATAAAAGTAAATAAATGAATAAATGAAGTTTTGTCGCACCTTTCAAAGAATGTAACTGTTACAGTTCTTCCGTAGAAAAATTCCTCAATCGTTTCCAAAAAAAAATAAATAAAAGTACAAAGTACATCAAAACACATTTTATCAAAGAAAGGAAAAAAAACTCGTCCGTCGATAAAATGTCTCGATTTTCACTTTTAAACCGTTGCCAGTTGTTAAATATAAATAAAGAATAAAATGCCCTCGTGAATGAAACACTTTTGTTACAAAAAAAAATCGTCTGCCAAAAAAAATAATAGTAATAAATAAAATAACACAAATGAATAAATAAACAAAAAATCGTCTGCACAGTCAGTCATTTTTTTCTGAGCCTGCATTTCCGCCATGTTTGTGGAGTCGGAGTCGGAATCAGAGTCCTCACAGAAGATTATTCAGAAAAGAACTTTACAAACATTATTTATCAAAACCATTTTTTTTACAAAGTTAGTTTGAAGGAAATCCGACTTTAAGTTCCAGGATCAACATTCAACTTAAATTCCCCGTAGGCGCTAATGTTAAATTTTTTTCTGAACGGTTCAATATTGAACGAAAAATGGTTCAAACCAAAAAGCGAAATAAGGGAATGAACCACTCCGAGATCTTTCAAACAAAAAAAAGTTTATTCCATTCGGATGGTTCACTCAGAAGTTATTAGGTGGGGAAAGGTTGCTTGAACGGTTCAATGTTGAACAAAAAAATGTTCAAATTGAAAATTTAAATACTGTAATGAAGTATCCTTGATAAGATCTTTCGAACAAAAAAAAAAGTTTATTTAAATCGGACTGTTCACTCAAAAATTATTAGGGGTGACAGCTTGCTTGAGCGGTTCAATGTTGAACGAAAAATTGTTCAAATCGGAAATGTAAATACGGGAATGAAGTATCCTTGATAAGATCTTTCGAACAAAAAAAAGTTTGTTGAAATCGGACTGTTCACTCAAAAGTTAGCATCGCGGGACAGGTTGTTTGAACGGTTCAAAGTTGAACCAAAAATTGTTCAAATCGAAAAATCAAATATGGGAATGAGTTGTACTCGCCGAAATCTTTCCAACAAAAAAAAGTTTGTTCAAATCGGAATGTTCATTCAAAAGTTATTAGGGGGGGAAAGGTTGCTTGAACGGTTCAATGTTGAACCAAAATTGTTCAAATCGAAAAATCAAATATGGGAATGAGTTGTAATCGCCGAGATCTATCCAACAAAAAAAAGTTTGTTCAAATCGGAATGTTCATTCAAAAGTTATTAGGGGGGAAAGGTTGCTTGAACGGTTCAATGTTGAACGAAAAATTGTTCAAATCGAAAATGTAGATACAGGAATGAAGTATCCTTGAAAAGATCTTTCGAACAAAAAAAAGTTTGTTCAAATCGGACTGTTAACTAAAAAGTTAGCGTCGCGGGACAGGTTGTTTGAACGGCTCAAAGTTGAACCAAAAATTGTTCAAATCAAAAAATCAAATATGGGAATGAGCTGTACTCGCCGAGATCTTTCCAACAAAAAAAAGTTTGTCCAAATCGGAATATTCATTCAAAAGTTATTAGGGGGGGACAGACAGACAGACCGACCGACAGACCGACAGACCGACACACAAATTCCCCATCTCAATACGCTACTTTCAAATTTTTAATTTTTCGATATTCATTTTACCTTTTTATTTTTTTAACTTGGCGATATTTTTTGGACTTGGCGATATTTTTTTTATCTGGGCGATATTTTTTGGACTTGGCGATATTTTTTAGATGCATTAAGCCAATTTTAATACTTTTTTCGTCTTTCTTTTATTTTCAATGGGAAAGTAGGCTAACAACAGTATAATACTGGCAGCAGAGGTTCCTGTTTAAAACTGTAAAATGAACACTAATAAACTGATGAATTAGCTATTTTACCGTTTATTACTGTAAAATTACCGATTTTACAGTTTAGTACTGTAAAAGTAGCAATTTTACTGTTTATTGCTATAAAATTAGCTGCATTATTCTGTAAAAACAACAGTTCATATTTTGCAGTGTAGTGTTTCACCATCTCACTCGTAATGTTTATGCGTATACCTATTGGAGCATCCACAAATCTTGCTGACCAATCAGGAAGGATATTGACTCAGATTCTGTCACGAGTTAAATCCACGTGCTGTTTGCTTATGCGGCTGCATGAGTCGCTTTCATCTGTCATTGGCCCAGACAGGACATAATAGTTTATATGACAAGCGTTATGAAACAATGCCCATAAATTCTTCACCAGAGACATGTGTACCGAAGCGCTGCCATGTGTGCCATTGAGTTTGACTCGGTCGTTACCATTCTGATTCTTCTTTCAGGCAGTGAGGATGGATGGGATTCGTGTTTTTTTTTTTCTTTTTCGTGAATTTAAATTTTTCAGTGATCTATTATTGTGTCGTACAAGGATTGGTTTTGTTTCAAATGAAAATTCGTGCATACATTACGCATGAATTATATTTCTTCGTGTTGAAATTTTTAAAAAGCATGATACATTTCAACCTTGTCCGAAGCGAAATTCTTTTTCTTTTTTTTGAATCGCAATCTTTATTGAAAAGTGCCATTTGAAAAATTATTTGTTTGCCACGTTTTGAATTTATCAAGTAAATTTTATGCAGTGACGACTTTCTGGCAAAAGATGCCCAAAGTCTCAAAAGTACCTCAAAATTAAAAAAAAAAAAAATCAGAAGCACCATTTGTTTGATAACAGAACAAAAATACAGTGAACTCTCACTTATACACCGCCACATTTACGTCTTTTTCACTTATACGACGATTTTTACTGGTCCCAGCTCATTCCATAGCAAAATAATGTTAGTATCATTCGTTTATGTTATGCGTCACTCTAAAGATAAATATTTCACTTATGCGCTGAATTTTCATTAAAATGTGAAAGATTTAATTTATTTTCCTTAAAATATAGGCATTTTCCATCACTTTCCTCTTTAATCATTCGCCTTTATGGCTCACGCCCTTATGGCAAACTAATACATCTCGTTTATTGGCTGAATTCTAATTTTGAAAAAGGTTTATTTTCTTTTTCCCGATTTTTCTCTCAATTTTGTTTAGCGCATTAAAAATGAACACATTCTTCAAAATTTATCATAAACATAACCTTTCCTTGTTAAAAATTAAAATTATAAAAGGCTCATAAAAGCCGTGACAATTTATGTATATCAATAAAAATTATGAACGAAAAGCTTTTCATTTGTTTTTATTTGTTAAGTGAACATTATACATCTTAATATGACTTAACAACCGTTTATTATTATTATTATTATTATTATTTCAAAAAAATAAAAGTAAAAAATAGAATAAAAATAAAATAGGCAGTATTTACTTAAAGAGTGATTTGTTACTTCACACGTATACAAATTATGTTATTTATCTATTTATTTTCATATCTATATTTATTTATTTTTTTATTATTTATTTATTTATTTATTTTATTCATTCATCTATTCTGATGCAAAAACTTTTCCTACATAGAAATTACTTCATATCAAGATACATAATGGTAGCCAAAATTCAAATTCATAAAAATATACAATCAAAGTTTAAAAATCCTGGGAAAAAGTCCCAATTTATACAAATATAAAACTCACAACAATGTATCGAGCAAAAGAATTAACTCAACACTTCATGAACTTCCCCGGGCAGCACCGGAAGGAAGCCGCGCTCAAATCGTTTGCAAAGAGTCCAAACTGATACATTTTAATGATTCACAAGCGCGGCTCCGAAAGCCCTCTTGACGGCCGTCAATGAAAACAATTTGATAATTGCAGCAGGTGTCCACTTTAATCATAGTTCCATTTCCAGAGCAAAATGGTTAGACTGAAAGGAACGAGACAGAATGTTCGAACTCGAGTAATAAATGTTCGAACCTCTTATTTTCCCCCTTCAGACACGAAATAATTTGAACAGTCCAACAATTGCAGGTTTTCATATCGACGGAGATATCATTATCCACCGGGTAAAATACAAAACTATCAAAGGGATGTCTTTTATTTGTAACTGTCTGCGACCGCCTTTTGAATCAAGCTCAGGATGGATTTTTCTTTTTCTTTTTTCTTTCCCCCTTCCTTTCATCTCCTAAACTTATTATTTTTATGTGCTTCTTTGTTCCCCACCACGAGGAGTGACGTCACCAAATTACATGTATTCCGAGATCCCATGAGGAAAATAGACAAATAAATTGCCTCATTACGTGCACCGGGTAAAAGAATTTTCTATCTTGCCGCAGGTATTTATTAAACCGAAATATTCTGCGGCCATGGCATGAAATCGTTTTAATGAAAATGCTAAACACATTTATGGACGCTTAAACACACAACATTTAAGGCAATTTAGCGTGAAGCGATTAAACAAAACTTGAATCTTGGTGCAGTGATAAATCATCTATAGACCGCAAAAAGAAAAAAAGTGTTGTTTGTACAGTATAATACTGGCAGCAGATGTTCCAGTTTAAAACTGTAAAACGAACAGTAATAAACTGTAAAATGAGTAATATTACAGTTAATTACTATAAAGCAGCAATTTTACGGCTTATTACCACAATTTTGCGGTTTATTACAACACAATTAGCTGAAATATACTGTAAAAACAACAATGTAATACTGGCTGCAGAGGTTCAAGTTTAAAACTGTAAAATGCACTGTAATAAACTGTAAAATTAGTGATTTTACAGTATCTTACTGCAAAATTAGAAAATTTTACAGTTTGTTACTATAAAATTAGCTATTTTAAACTGTAAAAACATCTACTTTATTGGGTAACAATTCAGAAAACATTTTCTGGAATGGTTTATTTATTTATCTTTTCAAAGATAATAACAAAATTAAAAAGTAAAATCATCATGTTGCAAAAAAAAGAAACTCTTCAAGAAAATATTAAAAAAGCGAGTTTGGGTGCAAAGTAAGCAATTTTTCTATCACATTTTATTGATGGTTTAGAAAAGTCCGAAAGAATATTGGATGTTCAAAATTAATGTGAATATACTTTAAAACTTGTTCGTGTTAAAAACTGAATAGAAACGGATCTCGTCATGTTGTACCATCTCTACTAAATTGTGACAAATGTAACTAGTTACAAAATATTATTTAATTTTCTGCATGGAAATTCATTTTTATGCTGTACAATGTACATTATGCTATAGGTCTTCAATAAATTTCAGTTTAATTTTAAACACCAAAAAGGGAAGTACAAATATTGTTTTTATTTGTCGGAAAAACAAAGGAGCAACTGTTTTTAATATTTTCGTTTATAGACTTTTCTATTGATTAAATGTATTGTAATTACGAATTTTTTATTCGGAACTAATTTTTGTAAATAAATACTTTTTTTTATGGATTATTGAATAATTAAATAATATTTCACGAGGGGTGGGGGGCTTTCGAAGTTAATAATTGCAAATATATTTGCGTTTTTAAAACAATTTAATATTTATCATTTTTTAAAAAAAAAGGACGGGGCTCTCAAATAAAGTACAGACCAACAGCTTTTACGCCATCTTTTGACAAAACTCTCAGAAAGCTCCCCATAAGCTTTTATTTATGTTTTCTTTCATTTTTGCTCATTTTCCAAAATAGAAAGAAATGGCTTCCTGGTTCGTTTCTTACGGTTAATGTCCCGTAAAAAATTATTCCCCATTCTCCTCTTCCCTGGAACTTTTTATATCCTCTTGTGGCACCTAACATCGGCACTTTTGAGATCGTCCTATCAACAGAAAGACTTTTCTCATACATAAGATTTATTACTGAACATGTTTTTTTCTTTTTCTTTTAATCCAATATTATTGAAGCTCTCCTCTCTCTTATTTTTCATTGTTTCATAAACTTTCAATTTTAAAAGCGAGACCATTAACTGTAGTTTAAGTTTCCTTTGTACATGCGTTAATTTGTATGTAAGTACTTTTTGTTTGTACGTACGTTTGCGTACAAACCTTTTACGATGGGTTTAAAACACTATTCGTGATTTAATTTTTTTTCTTTATTTTAAACTGACTAAAATTGAAAACATACACTACGCACTTTGGTCTGTAAGTATTATTTTCAGCAAATGTATTAGCATTTTGTATTTTATGTATTATGTTAGTCTTTTCTCGATAACTGAGGTATTTCGCGGACTTACTCAAGAGCCAACTCGATAATCCATCAGACATATAAGCCCTGATAAACGTTGGTTTGAAATTTTTACCACCGGAACAACCAGTTGTTAAAAAGTACACCACATGAAAAATTTTTTAATTCTGCTTGTCAGTGGAGCAGCGAAGGGGTGAGTTCAATACCACTTAGATCTTGGTTTTAACATAAGTATTCCCAATATCATTGTTTATATGCTGCAGTAAGGGTGGGGGGGACCCACCCCCATACTAAATTCTGAATTGAAAGAAAATGACCATTTTGAGACAAATAATTTGAATTTTGAGCTTTTTGGATATTTTAAAATTTTTAAAACCCCGTCTATATGGATTCTAGCGCATCAAGAAACCTCTGTACCAAGTTTGACGAAACTCCGACAAAAACTGTGGATTTGTACAAGGAACAAACATACATCCATTATATATATATTGTGAATTTGAGCTTCGAAAGTGAGACTGATATATTTTTCTCCTCCGCCTGTGAATAAATAATTTTCTAATTGTCTGAGAAGTGGGGTATTCATTTAAATGTATTCGTGCAATGCTGCTCAATGAGTTAGTCTACTGTAAAAGAGGTATCTTCGTGCATTTTTAGTGTTCACATAAAAAAGTAATATTAAAGATAAAATAAACGAATTGAAGGGGGAAAAAATTAAGCATGGGAATCGATAAACGAAGTTCACTTAATCATACAGAAAACAAACCTGAATCGACACGACAGAAGATAATTCCATCAAATGCAAACGCATTTCGTGGACATCAAGCACAAAGCTTGCCCTTCTTCCTCCAGAGGAGCTAGCTGATCTGCATAAATTCATCCCCCCTCCAACCACCAATTTCTCCATCATCGGGGGTTGATGAAAAGGAGAGGAGGGTCAGCTGCACTTTCTTTCTCTCTTTCTCCCTAACGAAGTAGAGGACAAGGCCAACTTATCCGACATCTTGGTTCCAAGGCGGCTTTGGTTCCAACCTCGTTTAAAGTGTTTGGAAATTCGTTAGTTTAATCAATGGTAGCTTTGTCGTCAAAATACGCCACATTGAGTAAATCTAGTAAGATAACTGAATTCTCAAATTAAATACTAGCTTATGAGGAAGTATATCCAGTAAAAAAACCCCTTTTCATTCTTGTTGCTTGCCTACAATTTAAATGAATGACCTATCCTCGTGGAACAGTTAAACTTTATTAGTTGGAACAGTTAAACTTCAATTAGGTCAGCCATCTGAAGTTTTTCTATATAGCACCAGTTTTCTTCAATGCAGTTTTTGTACACATACCAGTGGAACTACACGTGTCTTTTTGGAACCAAAATGTCGGATGAGTCAACTCCCCTTATTTGGGGCCTTAAACGAAGTGGCAATGGATTCCGATCACGTCTGTCCGGGACTCGTCATATTTTCTTCCTTTCCCTGGTAGGTATGATATCTTGTTATCACGGGGCCAGGTGTATGAGGCCAAGTCAGTGGCAGCTGCCTTTTCTCGGAACTGATTAGCGGGCCGTGCAAAATCACAGGGCAAAATCCACCTTTATGCTGATTGTGCCCAACTGATTGGTTAGTTTCTGAAAGTGATTGGGGACACTGACCAGGAAATTTAATGGCAGTGATAGTTTAGACTGCGATTAACCTTATGCAGCGGCTTAAGTACGCTTGTATGAGTTGAATAAATTAGCTGCAAGTGATTATAGTTTTTGAAATTCGCAGCTGATGGATGTCATCAAACGATTTGTCTCCATGTTGACGATCATGCATATTTTAACAAATTTGATTGAAAATGGTTTTTAATGTTGGCTATTTTTGTAAATGTGATTGGGGGTCACTGACCAGTAAGTTTAGTAACGGTGAGAGTTTAGACTACTGTTAACCTTGTGCAGCGGCTTAAGTACCCTGTATGAGTTGAATAAATTAGCTGCAGGTGATTGGAGTTTTTGAAATTCGAAACTGATGGATGTCATCAAACGATTTGTCTTCATGTTGACGATCATGCATATTTTAACATCCAGAACCCAAATTTGATTGAAAATGGTTTTTAATGTGGCTACTTTTATAAATGTGATTGGGGTCACTGACCAGTAAGTTTAATAATAGTGATAGTTTAGACAGCGATTAACTTTATTCAGCGGCTTAAGTACGCTGTATGAGCTGAATAAATTAAGTGTAGATCATGGGAATTTTTGAAATTCGAAATTGATGGATAGGGGATGGCTGCACACGTTGAAATCAAAATGTCGTCAAAGGATTTGTCTCCCTATTGACGATCATTCTTGGTGGGAAAGGTTGCTTATGTGTTGAATATTTTCTTTTAGCGTGACTCGGGACATTGACCAGGAAGTTTTAATAGCAGTGATAGTTTAAACTGCGATTAACCTTATGCAGCAGTTTAAATACGCTTTCTTTATGAGTTAAATAAATTAACTGCATGTGATAAGATTTTTGAAATCCGAAGTTGATGGACAGAGGACAGGTGATGCTGGACAAGGTCAAATCAAGATGTCACCAAAGGATTTGTCTCCACGTTGATGATGAAGCTTATTTTATCATCCAGAATAAAAAATTTGTTGGAAAATAGTTTTTATTCTTGGTTACTTTTATAAATGTGACTAGGAACACTAGCCAGTAAGTTAAATTACAGTGACGGTTTTAACCCATTAATGCCTAGCGTCCATTTTTAGGGACGGTCCAAAAAAGGATCTGAATTTCCCCAAAATCAACCAAATAATAGCGTTCAATTAGTACCTTGGTATTGTTTCAATTCGTTATTAACAGATTGCAGCACCTAACCATTGTCGAGTGTGTTCTGTAGCAGTTTTAAAATGATCTTTATCAAAAATGACATCGTTCACAATCTCATTTCAAAGTTATTCCCAGCTTCCCAGTTTGTGTTAGATTTTATTTTTTCTTACAAAATGTCTTTTTAAATATTATATGGTAGGCAGAAAGAAAAAATTAGTAAAAAAGTATTTACCCTCTGGGGTCTATCGTAAATTTTAAGGGACGATTCTTCTTTCCTTAATAAAAACATTATTTTTTACATAATATTTTTTTAATTATTTTTCCTGTCCATTAAACACTGTTTTTAACCAGTATACAAAATATCTTTGGAAAAAAAATGTCAGGCATTAATAGGTTAAACTGCAATCAACCTTATGCGTCGGCTAAGTTCACTTGATGAATTGAAGAAATTAACTGCAGGTTATCGGAACTGATAAAATTTAAACTTTCCATTTTGAGGCTGATGGATGGACACGGTGAAATCAAAAATGTCGATTTGCACTGCAAAAAATAAACTTGTTTTTACAGTATAACAATGGCAGCAGAGGTTCCAGTTTAAAACTGGAAAAGCACAGTAATAAACTATAAAACTATTTACTTTACTGTTCATCACTGTAAAATTAGCAATTTTATAGTTTCTTACTGTAAAATTACCAATATCACCATTAAATTAGCTGTATTATTCTGTAAAAACAACAGTATAATACTAGCAGCATAGGTTCCAGTTTAAAACGGTAAACGCACAGTAGTAAACTGAAACTAGCAATCTTACAATTTATTACTGTAAGCTAGCAATTTTAGTCTACTATTGTAAAATAGCAATTTAACAGTTTATTACTGTAAAATTAGCTGTATTATACTGTAAAAACAATACCTATTTTTTACAATGTGTCTCCTTGTTGACGATTTCGCATATTTTAACACCCAGTATACAAAATTTAACGGATATTTACGTTTCTAAACCCAACAATTTAAAATTCATTTGATTCTTTCGTTTAAAATTTTGATTTTTATAATAAATTTCATTTGTTTTCTTGTTTTATTTATTTTTTGCTTTGGACTTAAACACTGTCTTAGATCTTTATGAATCATTACACAAATGGCACAAAATGTTCTCAATAACATTTATCATTTTTATTTTAGCAGCGGGATCTGCAAAGCTTTTTCGAGGAAAAATATTTTTGTTATTCTTTGGACCAAAGCCAACACAACACATTTTGTAGAATAGAATTTTCTTTTCCTTTTTCGCCCCCGAAAATGTGTCGGAAAAGACAGACAGATGAGACCACATATAAACCAGTTTTTTCAAACTTAGTATTTGATTTTTTTTTCCCCAAGCGATCAAACAGAAAATATGAAGTAACATTTTTTTTCCATCCTAACTTCTGGTTCTCTTATTTGTAGAAATAAAAATATACTTTTTTCGAACGTATGGTTTTTGGAAAACCACTTTAGAAATGTGATACACTAGGTGGCCAAAAGTATCCGGACACTTTCAAAAATTCACATTCTTACATATAGCTCGAGAAATAAGTGATCAATTGTTCTTTAACTTTAGTCATACAAAATATAGACTTCACCGAACATTTCTAAGTTGAAATTAAATTACCCTTGCATTTGGGGGACGCCGCTTTTGGCGTCCAAAACCGCTTTTTGACCATAACTCTTCGAAAATAGCTCGGAATAAGCTATCAATTTCAGTGATTAATTAGCATACTATGTATAATTACTGTATAAATTTTTATGAACGTACCACTCTTACTTCTGAAGATATGAAAAATTTTTGAAAAAACGGCAATTTTATTTGAAGGGTTTTTGCTCATAACACGCAGAGTTTTTGATCAAACCTTATCACAACTTCAGGAAAGATGACAAAATACAAGAGAAAGAACATACTAAAGCGGTAAATAAAAATATTAAAAAATCGATGAGATATGAACGTTAAAAGGAAATAATTTTTCACGGCGCATGCGCGAACGACAGAACTTTATAACTACAAAAATATTGTAGCCTGATTTATACTGCATCTTATAAAAAAAGTTTCAGTTGAATATCATGAAAAATGAAAAAGATATCAGCGATCTAGTGAGCTGTATTTCATTCATTCGCAGACAATACATAAATAGTGAGGGGTTGTCCACAAATATTGTGGTGACAATCGATCATTTTTTTCAATGTTAAATTGTATACAGTTTGAAAATTTATATTCGGCATAGAAGTCACATTTCGTCTGTTCGGCCAAAAAGACCTTATACGTACGTTTCCAAAAGTATCCGGACACCCTCTGAAACGTTTGTTTTGAAAGACGACGCAATAACCTTTAATTTAAAAATAGCTCTTTGTGGACAGACCCTCACTATTTATGTATTGTCTGCGAAATGAATGAAATACAGCTAACTAGATCGCTGATATCTTTTTCATTTTTCATGATATTCAACTGGAACTTTTTTTATAAGATGCATTATAAATCAGGCTACAATATTTTTGTAGTTATAAATTTCTGTCGTTCGCGCATGCGCCGTGAAAAATTATTTCCTTTTAACGTTCATATCTCATCGAATTTTTAATATTTTTATTTACGATTTTAGTATGTTCTTTCTCTTGTATTTTGTCATTTTTCCTGAAGTTGTGATAAGGTTTGATCAAAAACTCTGCGTGTTATGAGCAAAAACCCTTCAAATAAAATTGCCGTTTTTTCAAAAATGTTTCATATCTTCAGAAGTAAGAGTGGTACGTTCATAAAAATTTGTACAGTAATTATACATAGTATGCTAATTAATAACTGAAATTGATAGCTTATTCCGAGCTATTTTCGAAGAGTTATGGTCAAAAAGCGGTTTTTCTTTCAACCCCCTTCTTGTCGTCCCCCAAATGCAAGGGTAATTTAATTTCAACTTGGAAATGTTCGGTGAAGCCTGTATTTTGTATGACTAAAGTTAAAGAACAATTGATCACTTATTTCTCGAGCAATATGTAAAAATGTGAATTTTTGAAAGTGTCCGGATACTTTTGGCCACCTAGTGTATCGAAAAAATGTTAATATAAAATGAGAAAACGGGTTGTAAAAATTGTCTTGTATTTTTTAAACAGATTTGAAAGCATATCTAGGACGTATCTTTAAAACAATATACAACTTACAGACGGCAAAGTTACAAGAAATTAAATTCCCAAAGAAGTAATGAATAGTGTGCACTGATTGTGATGAGCAAAAACAAATTTAGAAACAAATAAATACCTTTGTTCAGAAAAGTAAAATTAAAAATAACAACGTTTTATTGCACAAAACTGGAAGATTGCTGCAATGAATAAATTTGTTCAAGTACTTCATTTTAGGGAATTTTTGAACTTTTATTTAAAATTTAAATTTTTCTGTATCAGGTTAATCTTGTTTCTAATTTATTCCTAATCTTAAAAGATACCTAGTTGCGAAATAAGCAATCGTTAGTCGCATTTTTCCACTAAAAGTTTCGTTTGACAGCCACGATTTGACAACAAATAGTCGTTTTTGATGACAACTTTCGATAAAGAGTAACCTGACGATCACAATTTTACTTCAAGTAATCATTTTTGGTAGTTTTGTATATTAAGCAGAAAACTTTGCTTTATTTACTTAAATATTTTTTAAATTGCGCCTAAGCAGAACGTTTCAGTGTCTAAAAAAAGAAAAAATGTTTTCTAATGACGCCTAACTTTTATATCTTAGTTTCAAACTTTGGTGCTAACTTTTAGACCAAATTAGACCAGGTGACGAATGCCAGTTGAGCACCTGGTGGAGATACGATGATTTCGCGAATACGTAATAGTTGCGAATCCAGCAACAAAAAGTTTGTCACATTGTCTTTGGCAAAATCTTGTCGTTGTCGTCCATTCTGCCTTGTAGGAAAGCAGGTGAAGCGAAATACTTCAAACTTGATGAAGTATATCTCCTCCACTAATCCTTTCGAACTAAAACAAGAAAACAGAAAAAAAAGTAGTTTGTATTTTTGACGTTCTAGTGCCATATGTTTTTTGGTATTTCCCAGATTGTAGTGATACTTTATAATTGCGACTCCAGGCAACAAAAAGTTTGTCACATTGTCTTTGGCAACATCTAGTCGTTGTCGTCCATTCTGCCTTGTAGGAAAGCAGGTGAAGCGCAGTATTTCCAACTTGATGAAATATATCTTCCTCCACTAATCCTTTCGACCTAAAACAAGAAAACAGAAAAAAAAAAGTTGTTTGTATTTTTGACGTTCTGCTGCTATATGTTTTTTTTGGTATTTCCCAGATTGTAGTGATACTTAATAATAACGAATCCAGGCAACAAAAAGTTTCTCATTGTCTTTGGCAACATCTAGTCGTTGTCGTCTGGAAACCAGGTGAAGTGCAATACTTCTAGCTTGATGAAATACATCTTTCTCCACTAATCCTTTCGAACTAAAAAAAGAAAAACAGAAAGAGAAGTTCAAAAGATTTAACCATCATCTCTGGGATGACGCCTAAACTAGCGGCGTAATTTATCAGCCGAGCGTGCGGCCCAAACCGGTTTTACCTTTCACCGGCGAGTCAAAGCGGAGATTTAAATTTCAGTCTGCCAGGGGATAGGAGAAAGAAATTCCTGAACCCATCGTGACCCTGGCGAAATTTGTTTGCTCTGGACGTTATCGTAGGCGGTCATCGATTGATTTAATAATTCTGGCGGCTTTAATTTTTTTTTGAGAAGACTGATGGCTTTCTCTCGCGGTTTTTCCCTTTAATCCTCTGCTTACCTTGGCGATGGTTGGCGTTTTGTTACTCATAAGGAGATTTTGATGGTAGGGACTAAATAACAGTCTGATGAATGTTGAGTCGGAATGATTTGTTTCTCCGTTATTACTTTCACATGTGGGTTTGTTTGTTTGTTTGTATGTATGTATGTTTGTATGTAACTCTGAATAAGAGATACAATTCACGTTCTTTACAAACATAAAAGTAATATATTTAATACTATTATTAATACTAAAGGCTAAACTGTATTATTGCATGTTGATGTATTATAAGTGTATTAGGTGGTTGTGTTGTGTATGTAACTCTAAATAAAAGACAAAATTCACGAACTTTGCAAACATAAAAGTTATATAATTAATACTATTTTTTAATACTAAAGGCTTAACTATATTACGTGTTTTCTAAAAGCTTATTTATTAGTTTTTACTTCCTTTTACGTAGTAAAGGAAGTATTGTGATCGCGAAAAAAAATCACTCAAATTTGAGTCTAAATTTTGATTTTGCTCCCCCTCGAATGAATGTTCAGTAGTTTTTTCGACCTGTCAGCACGTGCATATGTACCTACCAACATATAAGCAACCGAAAAATCCTTTTCAACCACCCCCGAGTTGATTACGACGAGTTTTCTCGTGACGTCTGTATATACGTATGTGCGGATGTATGTATGTATGTATGTGGGTCGCATAACTCAAAAACTATATGCCGTAGAAGCTTCTAGCTTGGTTTTTAAGCTCTGAGGAGGGTCTAGTTGTGCACCTCCCCTTGTGGTTGCATTCGAATGTTCCCAAGGGGATGTTTTACCCCTTTTTTGGGTTAAATCAGGGTTAATTTCAATGCAGACTCAAGTGATATGAATTGGCGCGACCACTTGGCGATAGGTCGCCAAGCTTTTGGTCGCCAAGTGTTTTACGCCAACTTGGCGACGGAGACATATCGCTAAGTTGGCGACAAATTTGGCGAAAAAATTATTTTTTGAATTTGGGTTAAACTTGGCGCTATTGGCGATATTTTGCGAAAAATTTACTGAATGATCTTAAAATCAGCAATATTTAGAAAATTAACCATTGTAAAATATTTTTTGCATTGTTTCGTGGCAGATTAGGGGAGTAAATATTTGAATTGTTACCTTGCTCACTCCAAGCACTCTTTTTAACACTTAAGGCAACTACTAAGAAATTTACACGTAAAAGGAAATAGTGTGGGGTCCAAAACAGATTTTTTAAACTATAATTTAAGTTATTTACTGTTATCGTGGTTGTTTTGTTTGTGCTTTGTATTATTATTTCTTTTTATTTTTTAATTGGTAATATACGGTTTGATTTTGTTAGGTAACACCTTCCGCGCATTTACGCGTGCGTCAGATCTTTTCTGATCTTACCAAAATAGGGGTGTTAGGTAAGATAACAATAAGGGGAAGAATAACAAAAGCATTTTGAACCGAATCAAACAATGTAGAACGATATTTGAAGTAAAAAATCAACGTAAATAAAGCACAAATAGGGTAGAAAGTACAGCAAATAGCTATTTCAAGGCTACAATGGAGCCCCTTCATCAGTGCAAGAAGCTCAGCAAACAACATGAAAGCTGTAAGAGAACTGAGCGCGAAGCACGTGTGCCCCGGTATTTATAACAAATGGGCGAGTGCGCTTGAACTCACAACAAAGCGGGAAAACACCGACCAATCAGCGATCAGCGAAACGCCAGGAGAGCGAAGAAGAGGGGGGGAAGGCGGCAAAGGAAAGTAGGGGAAAAAAAAAAAAAAGCGCGGGAGAAAACACTAGAAGACGAAATTATAAAAATTGCTTCCAGATGTCAAGTTGTTATTCTGGACAAAAGCTCATATTTGGATAAATGTAAGGATTTAATTGAAGTTGGTCCATATGTGACACTTCATAAAGACCCTAGTACTAAAGAGGTCAACTTAATTAGAAACATTGTGAAGGCTTCTCCTATCATGAGTGATTCGTCAAAAAGGTGTTTAATTCCTTCTGTTGCACACTGTGCCCGATTTTATGCTTTACCAAAGGTCCATAAACCAAACGTTCCTCTTAGGCCAATTGTTTCAAACATTGGCACGGCTTCTTACAAACTAGCTAAGCATTTAGTTTCCATTTTTTCTCCTCTTTTGACCAGCAATTCTTTCACTGTTAAAAATTCCATTGACTTTGTTCAGAAGTTACGTTGCTTTAAGCCTCACGGCGTAACGATGGCTTCTTTTGACGTGAAATCACTTTTCACTAATGTACCTGTTATTGGAGCACTGGATTGTCTCAAATTGAGACTCCAGGAACATCATTTTTCTAGTTTTGAGGTTGATGAACTTGTTTCTCTTACTCGTGCTTGTCTTGAGCAGAATACTTTTGTATTTGATGGTGTTTACTATCGCATGTCCGAAGGTTTAGCGATGGGTAACCCTTTGAGCCCTATTCTAAGTGACATTTATATGCACTACTTTGAGGTAAAACTTTTTGAAACCATAAAGTTTCCGTTCTATGTTCGTTATGTTGACGATTGCTTTGTTTTGCTTGACCAAAACCAAGTTAATAATGAGCTTTTACTTTCCACTCTTAATTCTATCGATCCTTGCATCCAATTCACTATTGAAATGGAAATGGAAAGTTCTCTTTCATTCTTGGACGTTTTGATTACTAAAAGTAATAACGATTTTATGACTTCAGTGTATCGTAAGCCCTTTGCTGTTACACTACCTCCTCACAACTACTCTTCTCATCCTCGAAACCAAAAGTTGGCCTCATTTAAGGCTTTTGTGTTTCGTGCTTTGAATATCTGTTCTTCATCCAGTTCTTTAAATACTGAGCTTTCTTATTTAAAAGCTGTGGCTTTTGATCGGGGTTACTCGCCCAAGATTATTGATTCTATATATAATAGGCTAATAAAGCCCTCTCATTCCAGCAAGGTTTCCGAGTCTAAGGTTGGTTACACCATTGTTTTGCCTTTTTATCCAAAAACAAGTCATCAAGTTGCAAAGATTTTGAAAAAGTTTGGTTTCGATATTTCTTTCTCTCCTGTGAACAAAATCAAGTTTACAAACTTAAAGCATCCCATTGATTGCCAAAGCAACTGGGGCATTTATAGCATCTCTTGCAAATGCGGACTTAGTTATGTAGGCCAGACTAAGCGGCCTCTTAAGCACCGTCTGAAAGAGCATCAAAATTATGTTAAACATAAAGAACTAGCACGCTCTTCCATTGCTCAGCATTGTTGGACTTCTGGTCACTGCTTTGATTTTTCTTCGGCTAGAATTATTTGTAAATGTTCGTCAGTTTATGACCTCGATTTTTGGGAAGCTTACCATATTTGGAAAAATTCCCATTCTCTGGTGAATGATTTTTCCAGTGTTCCATTTTTCCCTTGACATCTGGAAGCAATTTTTATAATTTCGTCTTCTAGTGTTTTCTCCCGCGCTTTTTTTTTTTTTTTCCTACTTTCCTTTGCCGCCTTCCCCCCCTCTTCTTCGCTCTCCTGGCGTTTCGCTGATCGCTGATTGGTCGGTGTTTTCCCGCTTTGTTGTGAGTTCAAGCGCACTCGCCCATTTGTTATAAATACCGGGGCACACGTGCTTCGCGCTCAGTTCTCTTACAGCTTTCATGTTGTTTGCTGAGCTTCTTGCACTGATGAAGGGGCTCCATTGTAGCCTTGAAATAGCTATTTGCTGTACTTTCTACCCTATTTGTGCTTTATTTACGTTGATTTTTTACTTCAAATATAGTTCAGCACAAAGCCTATTTGATCATTTTTCATTTAATGTAGAACGATGCTAATTTTAAATACCCTAGTTTAGTTGAATATGTCAAAAGGATAGCAAAAATGCAAGTTTTAAATCAAAAACTTCGGAAAGTTCCCACTCACAACTGATCACCCTTTTTTTTACATATAATGGTTCACGAGAGCTAGGCGCAGTTGTCAAGGATGGACAGTACATATTTTTTATATATATGTCGTTTGTTTTAATATTTTGGCAGCTGACGATCGGAAGTAAAATGTTCTTTTCAAATGTGTGTTTTATTGATTTTAACCGAAAGAGAGAGAGTTGCAAGCGATACAAACGATATTATTTATTTTTTATAATTATTTATTTGGTAGCATTTTTTGCTTTTTCGTTTAATTTTTAAAGTCATTTATGTTTGCCTTTTTTTTTTTTTTTTTTTGGAAACGAGGGAAAAATAAAATCTGAGGCGTTCTATTTTTTTCAAAAAGAAAGACCTGCATATGATTTTTTATGTTTGTATTTATTTTTATGTGATTTAAAAAACAATTAAACAAAAAGAATGGAAAATAATGCAATTACCAGAAAGTGGATGTTATTATACGAGAAAGCAAGCTTGTTTAGTTCTGGGTAGTTTCGATCTCAAGAAAAAAGTTTTCAGTTTCGAACTGGAGAAAACTAATTCCTTCGTGAGCTGCTTTTTCATATTAGTTTTACAGTTGTATTAGTAATACGCATTCGAGTTACTGTTTCATATTGCTTTCAAAATTTTTACCACAATAGCTAAATGTTGGTCATTTTTTTCTTTCTTTTCTTATATTATTATTATTATTATTTAGTTAACGCATTACGTGGTACAGGGCAACTTACACTCCAAAAAACAAACCGTTGTTTTTACATTTCAATACTGGCAGCAGAGGCTCCAATTTAAAACTGTAAAATGCACAGAAATAAAATGTAAAACTAGCAATTTTACAGTTTATTACCGTAAAGAAGCAATTTTATAGTTTATTACCAGAAGATTTGCTGTATTATACTGTAAAAATAACAGTATAATATTGGCAGCATAGGTTGCAGTTTAAAACTGTAATATGCACAGTAATAAACTGTGAAACCAGCAATTTAGCAGTTTATTACTGCAAAGCAGCACTTTCACAGTTTATAAGTGTAAAACTAATAATTTTACAGTTTATTACTGGAAAATTAGAAATTTTTACAGTTCGTTACTGTAAAATTAGCTGTGTGATACTGTAAAAACAACATCCATGTTTTACAGTGTACAGACAGATACATGAAAAAAAAAAGTAAATAAAAACTTTATTATGTTCTTATTTTTTTTTTCATTAGTACATTTCGCGTCTCTTATCTGTTATATAATATATTTTAAGCCAAGGAAGTAACAAAGTAATACGTGGAGTCCACAAATGGCAGTACATCACAGATTCTCAATGCCTGTCAAGCGCATTTTCCCCGTTACTTTCGGTATTCTGTTTTTATTTATTTTTTTTTTTTTTACCTTCCTTTCTCTTTCTTTTTTTTACGCAACAATCCCCCACGTTAATGTGCACCCGTCCTTTTTGGCTCTTAACTTATGACCACCATCGGTTTCCAGGTTACTTCTTAATGACTTCCCCGGTTTTCTCTAACTTTATGTAACTTTTTTTTTTCTTTTCTGTAAACGTTTTGTTGGCTTTTCTGCCTCGTCCGCCAACAGTGACAGAACGCTGACCAAATGATATTTTAGCCCCTGACGCAGGTGACCCGGAGACATGCAATTTGTTAAAAATGTCTTATTTACTTTGCTTCTGGGAAACTTCCTTACCTTTTGTGATTTCTCTTAAAAGATTTCGTAACTCATCTGCAGAGACAGTCTTTATGAAAAAATGAATTATTCTTTTTTATTTTTTGTACAAAGAAAAGGAAGTATTTTATTTCCGAACGCTTTTTCAATTAAGTTTTAAGCTAATTTTTCATTTTAATTATAAACAAAATGAAGTTTCGCTTTTTTTTTTGTATGTGTATGTACGTACACTGTAAAAATAAATGTTTTTACCGTATAATACGGCTAATTTTATAGTAGAAAACAGTAAAAATAGCTGATTTCACGCTAATAAACTAAAATTGCTAATTTTGCAGTTTATTACTCTGCATTTTCCAGTTTTAAACTGGAGCCTCTGCTGCTAGTATTATGCTGTTGTTTTTGTGATAATAAATATCAGTGAAATATAGCTAATTTTGTCGTAATAAACTAAAATTGTGACTTATAAACTGCAAAATTGCTGCTTTACAGTAATAAACTGTAAAATTGATAAGTTTACAGTGCATTTTACGCACGTGTTACATATAAAAACAACTGTTTATCTTTTGCAGTGTTTAGCATGTGAAAAGCCAAAATGAAATTAGGGTACACAATTCAGTAATCTTTAAATTTTGTCGTGGTCCGTGCGTATATTTACGTATGTGGTTATCTAGCACAGCTCAAAATCTCAGGGGATCTTTTTTTTTTTTTTTTGCCATCAATGACTTGTCACCTAGAACGAGATGCCGAATCCTATGTCAATATTTCAATGACAGTGAGATTGTCATAGAATCTGAGTTCATTGTCGGTATTTGTTCGCAATACTTTTTGTACATCGGCTTACCACAACTTAATCGCTGCAAATATTGTTGGCCCCGCTTAAACGAATACTGTCGGTTCCAAGAAATATTATTCGATTAAACGGGGATTAAGCGGGGATCTTTAACATTACGTCTATTGCATCGGTTCCGGGATATTTTATTCGTATAAGTGGGGTATTCGTTTATCCGTTACCCGATTAAGCGGGGACGACAGTATTTAGAATGTTCTCCTCTTCTATTTATGGTTTGTCTTTGTGTTATAATTTTGTTCGCTTTCTACTTTCCGCAATTTAATTTGTTTTTACTACACTTTCAAAAGGGAACGTAAACATCGAATGTCGATTTCTTTATTTTCTCTACTTTAGAGGTGTGGGAAAGTGTCTAATAATCCCTCAAATAACTACAAATTGATAGTGAAGTTATGAATTTAAGAAGCATTACTTCTGCTGCGCGTATATGTATGGCATTTTTATTTCTAAATATTGTTATTATTATTTTTATTCTAATTATTTTTAAATTATTATTTTTATTACACATCCTATTTGTTTAGTTGATTAAAATGTGACTTTTCTTTTGGCGAAATGTACTCTTTTCGGCATTGTGCTCATTTGAAAATAGCTTATAACCAATGGAAAAGATTTTTTGAAGTAATTTGGCGTCGGAGCTTATTGTGTTACTAACGGCTAAATAGTAGATGTTTGTGTACAGCAATTAGATGCGTTTGTATCTTGTGAATTTTTTGGTCTTGGGCCAAAAAAGTTTGCCAATTTTTGCTCAAATGAATTTTCATACTTTTAAAACGTGCTTGCAATTCAATGTTTACAACTTATTGTGCAGACCAAGTTTTTATTTAAATTTTAAAAGATAAATAATACACTGCTAAAAACGAACTGTTGTTTTTACAGTATAATACTGGCAGCTGAGGCTCCAATTTAAAACTGTAAAATGCACAGTAATAAACTTCAAAACTAGCAATTGTACAGTTTCTTACTTCACAGTTAGAAATTTTACAGTTTATTAGAGTAAAATTTAGCTGTATTATACTATTAAATCAACAGTATAATACTGGCTAGCAGAGGTTCCAGTTTAAAACTGTAAAATGCACAGTAATAAACTGTAATATTAGCAACTTTGCTGTTTATTACTGTAAAATTAGTGTATTATACTGGAAAAACAGCATTAATTTTTTTCAGTGTAACTATAATATGAAAATGTTATCTCAATGACTTCTTTTATGTTACATTTCTAATAAAAGCCCGTTTTTTCTTTCTCTAGGTAAGTGACCCACTTTTTGCTGCTACTGCTTTGAGTTATTTCGTCATCAGATTTATGTAAGTTACTAGCGGTACCCGCACGACTTTGCCCGTGGTATAAAATTAAAAGTTCATTTGTAAAATGATTGATATAGCAGCAAAATGCTCTATTTTAGTTTTATTTAACTATAATTCCTTCAAAGTGATATAATGATCTGATATGGACCCCACACTACTTAATTTTACGTGTAAATTTCTTAGTAGATGCCTTAAGTGCTAAAATAGTGCTTGGAGTGAGCAAGATAACAATTCAAACATTTGTATCCCTAGTTTGCTACGAAACAATGCAAAAAAATGTTTTACAATGATTAATCTCCTAAATATCGTCGATTTTAACATCATTCAGTGGATTTTTCGCAAAATATCGCCAACAGCGCCAAATGGAACCTAAAAAAAAAAAAAAATTAAAAATTTCGCCAATTTGGCGTCAAATACTTGGCGATCAAAAGCTTGGCGATATATCGCCAAGTGGTCGCGCCAATTCATATCACTTTTGTTAACCAATTCATATCACCTTGCATTGAAAACACTGATTTACCCGAGAAATGGATAAAACACCCCCTTGGAACATTCGAATGCAACCCCAAGGGAGATGGACAAAAATAAGCCAAAAAGAGAAAATAAGAACAATTTTGTTAATAACAGAAACCAACAGAAATCTTACCAAAGTTTAAAAGAAGAAGAAAGTTTTCTTTTCTAGCTTAAAAAACAAAACAATACATTTTCCGAAATGAAACACTTTAAAAAAACGATGCAATATCGCAATTGATACGATATTTCGTTAATCTGTGCTTTAGGTACCCTTTTCTCGCTAAATGAACGATAGGCGCGCCAAGCGTGGTAACCCTAGCTATTTTGCGTAGTTGACTTTTTGAAAACGCGCCAAGCAGGGTCCCAAAGCATCTTCACCGGGAAAAAGACAGGGTTGCCAGAGAATTGGAATAAAAAAATACTACGCCTCCTCTAAAAAAAATATTACAAAATACTACTGTTTCCAAACGTTGCCAAAATCAATGTTGCTAAAATGCGAAATCTATGAAAATCAAAAAAAAAAAAAAAAAATCCGCCAAATCTTTTAATTAAGTCATTAGTATATTGGAAACAGGGTTGCCAGAAAAATACTACGCTCCTAATTTGGGCCGAAAAAATACTACCGTAGAATCAAAAATACTACGTCTGGCAACCCTGGAAAAATAACGAAACAAAAATAAGTATGAACACGTAACCATAGTAACAACATGAAAAGTTGATTTCCGTCGATAAAATAATTCATTTTATCTCTCTTTTCAAACAAATTTTATTCTAGAGTTCAACCATTTTAGAATCGTTTGGCTTGCTTTACTGAAGGTAAGCCTTGAATTTAGGGATTCTAAAAACAATTGTTACAGCTCTCCTGATGATCGTAGAAACTTCGAAAAAACTTCATTTTGTGCAGAAAATTTCAAGCTTTCGAATGACATAAGACTTGAAAATGTGTGTGAAATATTTCTTCCCTATTTTATCGAATTTCCGCTATGAATTCGAATAGAAAAAGAACGAAATGGAATTTTCGAAAAATCGCTTCGAGGTGCAAAACTACATGCTACAAACTAATTTTGTGCCAAGTGGCATAAAAATCGACCGACCGGTTTTGGCGCTACGCGCGTAACAGACAGACAGACAGACAGAAAGAAGGACAGACAGAACCACCTTCAGCTTTATTATTAGTAGAGATATTTAGGTTCAATTGATTTTCAGTAAATCTATGCTAGTGTCAACTGCCGGATTTTTTTAGCAGTCCAACAAAAGCGTGTTTATGGATGAAAGCTCGAAAGTGCTCAATTCATTGTTGCTGTCGTGACATTTGAGCGTACATATGTGCCTTTACGTAAACTAATTTTAAATCTTTTAATTTTGACGTATGCAAACAACAGTTGTGTTTTCATCTGAAATTAAGATGAATCTAGCGGGCCAGAAAACGTAAAAAAAGTCATTCAAATACTTAGGTTTTTACTTAGATAGTATGAGAAAACGTGAAAAGGTGAAAATTTCATACCAAGAATTTTTATAATTACTGCAGGCTTATTTTATTAATATGAAATTTCCACCTGTTTTTTAGAAACTAATTTTTATCTATTTGGTTCCGAATTGCAATAGCCGAATGAAGAGTTTCCGTTGTTTTGATAGTGTTCGATTCGTAACATTAAATATAATAACGGGCTGCACTGATCAGCTTGACGGGTTTTATTTGATACGCTGGCCACTGATATGGAGGAAAACTTTACAACTTTCGAGCAACTGCTGCTGTGTAACGATTTTTGTCATTCTTCAAGCAAAATTTTCTTCCAAAAGCAAAAGTTTCAAAATACAAATTAGTGTAAAATTAATTCTTTTCTCCCCACAACGTTTATCTTTTTTTTGAAAACTTTTTCTCTTTTCAAGCATTGAACAAGAAATGTTTACGTTAGAAAACAGCTTGATATGTGTAAACTGCTTCATTTGTTTCAACATGTTTTAGCAGTGCAATATACCTTTAGTGTACAACGATACCATAGTGTACAACGATTACCAAGTCAGAGTTATCGGTGTATCCCACGTTCCATCTAAGACCCTACGCCTACACTGTAAAAAACAGATGTTTTAACACTATAATGTGGCTAATTTCACAATAATTTTACAGTAACAAACTGTAAAGTTGCTAGTTTACAGTAATAAACTGAAAATTGCTAGTTTCACAGTTTATAACTGGATTTTATAGTTTTAAACAGGAACCTCTGCTGCCAGTATTACACTGTTGTTTTTGCAGTTTAATGCAGCTAAATTTATGGTAATAAACTGTAAAATTGCTAATATTACAGAAATAAATTGTAAAGTAGCTAGTTTTACAGTAATAAACTGTAAAATAGCTAGTTTTACAGTTTATTACTAATTACTACACTTTTACAGTTTAAAATTGAAACCTCTATTTTTAGTATTGTACTGTAAAAACAGCAAATTATTTTTTGCAATGTACTTCTTTACTAAATCGATATCTCCCACAAATAAAACAAAATTGTGTCGCAATTACTTAATTCTCTAACGAACACTAATCAGGAACCGTGCCTAAATGCAAAACAAATACCGTCAGAGCACCCCGCGCCTCCAACTCCTTAATTGCCCTCGTTTCTTTGCGCCAGAAAAATGGCCCAACTCCCTCAAAGTCACAAGACCGACAAACAACAACAATTCCCAACAGTGTGTCGACTCGACGCTCAATCCCGTGCCCCAAAATAAATTAAATTCCGTAGACAAATCGCGCAGTGTTCAGCCCTGCGGCTGAACTAATAATAATTGTTCGCTTCGGAATAGGCTCTGCTCAAGAGATAATTGGATATTAAAATTTGATGTATGGCGCTAAGGTTTTGGGGAAGAACAGCGCTGGTAGAGAGAGAGAGAGAGAAAAAAAAAGATGGAGAGTGCTGTGTTTGTTATTAATCTTCCAAAGTCGCTGGACATTATTCATCTTTATTTGTTATGTAATGACTTGATTATTTGTTTTAATTACTGAGGTTCCTCTGATATTCTTCGTGATTTATTATCGATAGTCGAGGGGGATGATCTTGCTTGTGTTGTTGAGAACTCGTGTTTGTGGCTGTTTTTTCTACTGTGCTATAAACTGTTTAGCTGTTAAAAAAATTGAGTTTTTTTTCTCTCTCTAAAAGACAATTTGAATGTTTTTCTTTTCTTTTTCCCCATTCTCTCCCCCCCCCCCCTCCAACTCCTTTTTTTTCTTTGGGTGTATGTTTTAGAATTTATTTCTACTGCGGATATTGTGTGGAAGCTATTCTGGAATCCTGGTTTAAAGCTTCTCATATTTTTCGTCCTTTATTAAAAGATGCTACTCTATGCACTATATTAAATTGTAACGATGCAATGAAATAATAAAATATTAGGATGCTATGAAATGAAAATCTCCAGTTTTTAGACATTTAGTAATTATATTTTTATGTATAAAATCTGGACTATTTTTACTCTCATTTTGTTTTTACTTTATATATATTTATTTATCTATTATCATTATATTATTATTTTGTTTTATTTATTTTTTATCCCTTTACTCACATTGATCAAAGCGCCCTTAAGAAGCCGAATCACCCCGAACCAGATTAATAATTCATTTTTAAAGATTTTATAAAATATTATTTCGTAGTTTTTGGGGAAGAACAGCGCTGGTAGAGAGAGAGAGAGAGAGAGAGTGTTTCAAGAGTTTCTCTTGGATTTTACAAATAAATGCAATAACACTGTTAAAACATCAGTAGGGCTAAAACTAGGCAAAAATGCGGATCTAAGTTATCCTGAGTTGCTTCAATGCTTCTTGTGCCACGTCCACAATTGATTCCCCCGTGACAGAACGATTTTGTCGTCATGAATTCTCAATTTAACTACCACGCTTAATAACTTGCGAAATATTACAGTTTAAAATTATTTCAAAATACTATTTAAACATATGTGGACTCTTTTTGAGAAATACGCCATAGTAAATAGATTAATGTATTTTATTTGCAAAAATATGCCGGATTAAATGAACAATGTCATCATCTATGTAAATTTTTTTATTTGGTAATCTTGATCTCATGGTTAAAATCTTTGACTGGTGCTCCAAAGGACGGAAAACTATTCCAAACCCTTTTCGTTCTTGAAATCGGTACGAGCCGTAATGAAAACCCATTGCAATAATCAACCAATATTTCAATATGTGACTAAATAAATATTGTGAAAACTTTTTCGTGATGGAAAACGGTTAAATCGGATAACGGATAGAAAAGAAAGAAGGAAAAAACCAGACATTTTAAGCACATAAAACTTTTAGCATATGGCACCAACGAATGAAAAAGATATCCAGTGAGGGTACAAATCCACCTTAAAAGACACAAGATTAGTGACACTTGTTGAAATGTTGACAAATTTGGTTCCGATGGGACTCCTAAATCCAGACGCCATTATCAAGCCCCTTTCGGGATCCAATCCATCACTCGCCATAGACGAAAATCCAGAATCCTCATTCGTTTGTCCCGAGCTCTGCAAGTACCAGTGATCCAAATGGAAACAAATTTGGCCACGAGATACGAAACGAAAGGTGCGTAAATCACCAGTAATTCCTCGAACCCCTTTGGGCCCACGAAAGCAAATGAAGGTTCCAGCCCCCCCCCCCCCCCCCCCCGGAGAATATACACCTCATGAATCACGTGGTGAAATGGGTAGTCACGTGTTAACAAAGAGTGGGGCAATCACTCACCCTTTCGAAGGAGGGCTTGGTTGGCTTTTGTGCCCCGTGCGCGGGGTAATGGACATTTGCAGCGGAGGTGGGGGTATTTAATGGCTTTTTCGGGGTAAACTAATATTTAGTTTTTTTTTTTTGTATGCAAATGGATATGAGAATATTATAATATATGGTGGAACGTCGTGGCACTATGGCATTTTAATAATGGTTTATGTGCCATCGATTGTTCTGAGTCGGAGAGTTTTCACTTGTGGCAGTAAAGGAAGCTATGTTTTGTTGTTAATCATTTTAAATTCAATAGCTGTTCCGTTTGGAGCACCATAGAATTACATCTGTTACAGCACAGCTCCTCTTCTAAAAGAATAAAAATGTTTCCATACAGTAGTGTACCCATTTGTTATATTTATGCAGTTAAAAATGTAATATTTTGTTAACCGTAGAAAAAAATACTCCCCCTTTATCTGCATAATACTTGATTTTTGCCTTTTTAGCTGATTGTATGATGCGTTACAATGCGTCTTAGTAGTTCTTCCTAAATACTATAGATGAACTTCAATTTAGAAGCATTCAATTACGTTTAAAACGCACTAAAACTGCAGATATGTGCTTTGGATTTGCAATTAACCTCTTTTTCAATGATGTGGAATGAGATCATGAAAAAATACTCTTCAAAAGAACCCTTAAAAAAGTATTCGTGTGGCACCTAAAGTACAAATCTACAATCATATTGATATTTGTACATTTTAAACGCTGTTCAACTGTTCCAAATATTGTGTGTGGGCCGTTATCTAATTCATGCTTGTACATAAACTTAAATTAATGCTCTAGTTTCAGTCTAAAAAATGTAATAATCTTCCAAGTTATTCCAGGATTTCAAGTGTCCATTTAAAGTTATGTTCAAGAATCATATAGTTAAAAAAAAACTTTTATTTACAATACTTGCACTGAAAAAACAATATAAAATCAAATTTAAATTAGATTGTCACATCGAGAATGGCTAGTAAAACGATCAAAATGAGTGGCTCGCATGAAAAACAAAATAAGCACCTGGGACAAAATGGATACTGCCACAAGTTTTCACGTCACAGGAATTACGTGTTAACATAATACAACGATTGAAATTCAAGTAAAACTGAAATGAGAAAAAATACCTGAAAAATTAAGATTTTAAATAAAATATTTAACAAATACATATGTTCCTCACTTCCTGAACACTAGATCTGAACACTTTCTGAACGCACAATCAAGTCATTTCGAGTATTTGGACAGTATAGATATTACACATAACTAGACTAGAAATGGAGAAGGAGGGAGGTGATAAATACAATTATTAATAAACATTCATATTTTGTGTAAAAAGTCAAAAAAATCGTAGAAATTGTGTCATTATATACATATTTTTTGAACCTTAATTGAGATTAAAGAGCAGTCAAAATGACTGCTTGGGCATTCTAGTGTTCATTCCAAAACCTTGTAGGAACACTAATAAACGAACTGTTGACGGAAAAATAATCCTACGACCCTACCCATTATAGCAGAGCCACAAATCGACGTCATTCATCGAGGTAGACCCGCAAATCGGCGTCATTCATCGAGGCACTTACGAAGCGCTGCATTTCTTATCGACGAGAGAGGCGAATTACAGAATGTGCCGATTGTTTTATTTGGGTTAAAAACGAATGATTTACCTTCCACCACCAAATGAAACATTTATGGCCCCCTGGGGTAGTAAAAAGATTGGACGCCCCCTTACTCTGACAGATTGCACCCTGAATATTTCAGGAGTCGGAAATGGAAGGGGGGGGGGCGCAAAGAGGCAAAGAGGTGACGAAAAATACTTTTGCGCGGCGTTATTTGAGGAAAAGAAGTAAACGGAATAAAAAATATGAGTTGAGGGAAGAACTCGCCCCGGGAAAGGTTTTTCAATTTTCCCCCATACTGATTTATGCGGCCTTGATCGTAAAATTATTCATTGCGTCTTGAGGAGAGTGTTTTTGTAGTTTCTGTTGATTTCTGGGGTTTTTTGGAAGAAGCGATGGCGCAGGGTAATCAACCTCTGATGTTCTCACCAGATTTGATTTGTGTCACGTCTCTTGTTGTCGTCGAGTGTCGCTTTTTCACTTCGTGCCACAAAGGAGCAATTCATTTTTTGGTGTAAGATATGGAGTAGTAGAATCAGAAGTCACCGTAAAACTTTGCATAAACTGTGTTTCGTAATTTCTGGATTTTTTTTTCTAATAAGCATTTTTTTAAAGTTTTTTCTTTTTTTTTTGCTTTTTTACATTTAAGTTTAAAAAGTGCACAAAATTGCTATGTAAGATGTGAGAAAATTGCTTAACTCTTCAGTACAGCTTTCGTTTTTGAAAGGTAATGGAAAATTTAATTCCGTAACAAGCTTTTTTTTGTTTTTGATGCAGAACATATTTTTATTTTCGAAGGCAATCATTAGAAATAATAGAAAATATACTTATGTGATTCTGATTATAAAAATATTCATTGCGTCTTGAGAAGAGTTTCTGTAGCTCCTGTTGATTTCCGGGGTTTTAGAAGAAGAGATGGTGCAGATTAATCAAGCTCTGATGTTCTCACCAGATTTGATTCGTGTCACGTCTCTTGTCGTCAAGTGACGCTTTTTCACTTCGTGCCACAAAGGAGCAATTCATTTTTTGGGGCAAGATATGGGAGTAGTAGAATCGGAAGTCACCGTGAACTTAGCATAAACTGTGGTTCGTAATTTCTGGATTTTTTCTTTCTGATAAGCATTTTTCGAAAGTTTTTTTTTTTTTTTTTCTTCTTACATTTAAGTTTAAGAAGTGCACGATTTCACTATGCAAGATAATTGCTTCACTCAATGCAGCTTTCGTTTTTGAAAGGTAATGGAAAATTCAATTCCGTAACAAGCTTTTTTTTTTTAATCAGAATTTTTTTTTTTCCAAAGGTAATCATTAGAAGTAATAGAGAACAGACTTATATGTGGTTCGGATCGTAAAATTATTCATTGCGGCTTGAGAAGAGTGTTTTTGTAGCTTTTGTTGATTTAGAAGAAGGTTTTAGAAGAAGAGATGGCGTAGGGTAATCAACCTCTGATTTTCTCACCAGATTTGATTTGTGTCATGTCTCTTATTGTCGTCAAGTGACGCTTTTTCACTCCGTGCCGCAACGAATAATTCATTTTTTAGGATGAGATACAGAGGAGCAGGGCTGCGGAGTCGGAGGAAAAATGGTCGACTCCGACTCCGGGATTTTAAAACTTTCGACTCCGACTCCCGACTCCTGCTCTTTTTTGAGAATTTTTTTACCCAAATATGAAGAGGGAAAAACCCTAAACAAAGGTTGAAATAATAAGTCCATTTTAAAAAGTTTCATTTTTAGTCATGGTCGTAGCCAGGACTCACTTTAGGGGGGGGGGGATAGCAAGCTGGGGTATCCCAGTCGGAGGTCATGAGAGGTCATTGTGACCTCTCAAAAAGTTCAATTTTCTCAAGAACTCTCGCAGGTAATTTCACCACATTTATCTCAATTCTCGGAGGTCACTGTGACCTCCCAAAAAGTTCATTTTCTCCAGAGCAATAGACAAGTGCCGCTGTTGTCATTTGACTCCGTACAAAACTAATCCTTTTCTTGTTAAATGGCCAGACTTTATTTTAACACATTGCATTTTTGCTGCAAAGACCCGTCATTTGAAGCCCTTTTTAATGATCCTAGATGCTTAGGATTTGGATATTGGACGCTGAAAATTTGTATCTGTTTGTTTCAAAGATATGTTTTCCCCTCCATAAAATTTCATCCAAATCGGAGGTGGTCGGAGTCGGAGTCGACATGTTTTTCAGCGACTCCGACTCCTTTGGTCCAAAATCACTCCGACTCTTTGACTCCGACTCCGACTCCGCAACCCTGCAGAGGAGTTGAGTCAAAAGTCACCGAAAACTTTGCATAAACCGTGTTTCGTTATCTCTGGATTTTTTTCTGATGATCATTTTTGGAGAGTTATTTCTGTTTGTTTGTTTACTTTTAAGTTTAAGAAGCAAACATTTTCCCTGTACTAGAAAAAGGTTTGACCATTAAATGCAGCGTGCATTTTTCGAGCTGATGGTTAAATTTAATTCCGATGTATTTTTTTTTTTAATATAGAACATAAAAAAATTCATGAAAAATAAGTGTGAAAGAAATAAAATAAATATACATACAGAAATAAAATAAATGTACATAATATTCATTTTTACAAAGGTGGTAGTTGTAAATAAAATATTGAAAAAAAGGGCCCTAGATGTCGTTTATTTAATATGAATATCAGTAATGAAGACCGATCAGAACCGGTCAGCCAAAACCTCGTTTATGCTTTTGAGACGTATATGTCCAATTAACACTGCTGAGAAGAGCGTAATAGAACCGAAACAGCTCTTGTAATCCACTTATTTGTACGCTAAATCCATTCGCAAATACGTTTTCTTCATGATATGCTGTTTCAAATGTAAACTATCATAGAGAAAAAAATTTACATTCTGGAGAAGAATATCATTTCTGCATTTTTATTAATTTATTAGTTTTTTCCACCATCCCTTACCTTTTACTTGACGCCTTAACCTTTTAACTTTCATGCCCGAGATAATCTCGGGCACAGCACTGGTGATCGAAAATGTCACGCCCGAGTATTACTCAGGTTTTTTCTTTTTTCTTTTTTTTGAGTGCATCGTATTGTTATACCCGAATATATATCGGGAGACGTTTATTTCGGCTTCATCTCTTTGTCAAAACCCGACTGTTTCTCGGGTTTGTGCTTAGGAAAAGTGTTTCCAGTTATACCACACAAGACTGAATTACTGAAAGGTATTCACTTTTATTTTATTTTTTTCTCATTTATTTATTTTTTAGAAATAATTAACTTTTTTTCATTTTTAGAAAATAATGCTCCACTAGAAGCGAACTTTACAACTGCCATGTTGAGTGGCAGCCGCCTCAAGCAAATATGCAGTGGCTACAAAACTTTGAATATTTTACCCATGTGCTTCAAAATATCAATTTTTAACTACTTAGTATATTTTATTTTGTACTAAGCATTTGATTTTTGCAATAAAATAATTAAACATTAAAATAACTTGACTGTTAAAGGGTTAAGAACATTTCTTTATTGCTGAAAACATCTCATAAAGAATAGCAGGGACGTCATTTCAAGTTTTTCCAGGGGGGGGGGGGCAAAGGGTCCAAACTCGATGCAATTTCATCGGAAAACATCAAAAGCCACGCACACTTATAGGTAAATACATTGATTTCTCAAAGTCATGGGGGGAGGGAATTGACCCCTCCTGACCCCCCTAAATGACGGGCCTGAAGAATAGTATGGTCATTTTGTCTTGCTTTTACAATAATCAATTTCTGTTCATATGACTGCCGAAATTGATCAATTCATATAACCCCGTGAAACATTGAAATTGTGTGATTAAAATGAGGATAACGTTATGTTTTGTGTTCTAATCATCATAAATTTTATCCTGAGAGTAAAATCAACTATATTTGCTCTTCTTGTCCTTGCATTCCTGTGAGAGGCATCCTGCATCGAACTTCGAAAAAGAACAAGAAGTTCTGTCAAGAACTAAACGAGCCTACTTTCCCGTACATCGACATCAGCATTCTAGCATCTGATCATTATTCTCTTGATCATCTGAGACTAAACATTATGTCAAACATACCTTTTTAGCACTTAAAGCTGATTTCTAAAAGCAAAATATACCCCTCTCATCAGATGAAATAGAGACATAAAAAGTAAATAAATGAATAAATGAAGTTTTGTCGCACCTTTTAAAGAATGTAACTGTTACAGTTCTTCCGTAGAAAAATTCCTCAATTGTTTTCAAAAAAAAAAAAAAAAAAATTAAAAGTACAAAGTACATCAAAACACATTTTATCAAAGAAAGGAAAAAAAACTCGTCCGTCGATAAAATGTCTCGATTTTCACTTTTAAACCGTTGCCAGTTGTTAAATATAAATAAAGAATAAAATGCCCTCGTGAATGAAACACTTTTGTTACAAAAAAAAATCGTCTGCCAAAAAAAAAATAGTAATAAATAAAATAACACAAATGAATAAATAAACAAAAAATCGTCTGCACAGTCAGTCATTTTTTTCTGAGTCTGCATTTCCGCCATGTTTGTGGAGTCGGAGTCGGAATCAGAGTCCTCACAGAAGATTATTCAGAAAAGTACTTTACAAACATTATTTATCAAAACCATTTTTTTACAAAGTTAGTTTGAAGGAAATCTGACTTTAAGTTCCAGGATCAACATTCAACTTAAATTCCCCGTAGGCGCTAATGTTAAATTTTTTTCTGAACGGTTCAGTACTGAACGAAAAATGGTTCAAACCAAAAAGCGAAATAAGGGAATGAACCTCTCCGAGATCTTTCAAACAAAAAAAAGTTTATTCCATTCGGATGGTTCACTCAGAAGTTATTAGGTGGGGAAAGGTTGCTTGAACGGTTCAATGTTGAACGAAAAAATGTTCAAATTGAAAATTTAAATACTGTAATGAAGTATCCTTGCTGAGATCCTTCGAACAAAAAAAAAGTTTATTTAAATCGGACTGTTCACTCAAAAATTATTAGGGGTGACAGCTTGCTTGAGCGGTTCAATGTTGAACGAAAAATTGTTCAAATCGGAAATGTAAATACGGGAATGAAGTATCCTTGATAAGATCTTTTGAACAAAAAAAAGTTTGTTGAAATCGGACTGTTCACTCAAAAGTTAGCATCGCGGGACAGGTTGTTTGAACGGTTCAAAGTTGAACCAAAAATTGTTCAAATCGAAAAATCAAATATGGTAATGAGTTGTACTCGCCGAAATCTTTCCAACAAAAAAAAGTTTGTTCAAATCGGAATGTTCATTCAAAAGTTATTAGGGGGGGGGGAGGTTGCTTGAACGGTTCAATGTTGAACCAAAATTGTTCAAATCGAAAAATCAAATATGGGAATGAGTTGTAATCGCCGAGATCTATCCAACAAAAAAAAGTTTGTTCAAATCGGAATGTTCATTCAAAAGTTATTAGGGGGGAAAGGTTGCTTGAACGGTTCAATGTTGAACGAAAAATTGTTCAAATCGAAAATGTAGATACAGGAATGAAGTATCCTTGAAAAGATCTTTCGAACAAAAAAATGTTTGTTCAAATCGGACTGTTAACTAAAAAGTTAGCATCGCGGGACAGGTTGTTTGAACGGCTCAAAGTTGAACCAAAAATTGTTCAAATCGAAAAATCAAATATGGGAATGAGCTGTACTCGCCGAGATCTTTCCAACAAAAAAAAGTTTGTCCAAATCGGAATATTCATTCAAAAGTTATTAGGGGGGGACAGACAGACAGACAGACCGACCGACAGACCGACACACAAATTCCCCATCTCAATACCCTACTTTCAAATTTTTAATTTTTCGATATTCATTTTACCTTTTTATTTTTTTAACTTGGCGATATTTTTGGACTTGGCGATATTTGTTTTAACTTGGCGATATTTTTTGGACTTGGCGATATTTTTTAGATGCATTAAGCCAATTTTAATACTTTTTTCGTCTTTCTTTTATTTTTAACGGGAAAGTAAGCTGAAAAGGAGCAGAATAAAGGGAAGAATTAGAGACAAGTAAATAAGATAATAAAAAAATGTTTCTTTTTACATTTGGCGGAAATAAATAATTGGCTAAATTCTCTTTCAAATTAAATCAATATTTCTGCGCAATATTTTATTTTTGAAGTGATATAACGCTCTAGAAAAAAACCCTCGCTTGTCCATTTGAAATTTATATTTGAATAAATAAGAGGAAGGAGAAATATGATGTGGAAGAAATACACTTTAACGTTATTTATGTCGACATTTTAATTAAAATGCATTACATTAAACTTGAATTTTGCCTCGTGTGATCTACTTGACTTTTTTTGCCATCAGTGCATAATTTTAAAATAAATTATTTCGCATCTTTCTTTCTCATTTTTAATGCTTCCAAGTATTTTCTGTTTTCTGTACTCAATATTATGTTATGTACTCTCAACGTATAAGCTCAGCAAATTCAATGTAGCTATGACAGGAGTGTAAATTAAGTGCATAAATTAGATTTAGCTGTCTCTATTGTTCTGCATTGAACAAAAATAGTTAAAATATTTCAGAGAATCCAATCGTCGGGTATTTGTTAATCTAATCGTCGTATGTGAGATAGACAGACATACTGTCGTTCCCGTTTAATCGGGTAACGGCTAAACGAATAATCTCGATGGGTACCGATGGGTACCCCGTTGATACGAATAAAATATCTCAGAACAGAACATTTCCCGTGTCGTTTACGCAATGTTATCTCGGAACCGACAGTATTCCTTTAAGCGCGGCCGACAGTAATTTGAAGACTAAGATCTGGCCGAGATTTTGCACCTTTTAATTGTTTATTTTATTTAATTGTTTAATTACTAGAAGATTGTTCATCAAATTAACAAACAACAAGCTTTCTTAGAGTTATCAATTACAAATTAAAAGTTTCTGAATATGCTGTTTTTATTTTCATTGAAAGAAATGTATCAGAACGCGACTTTGCTCTTAGCTGCAATTCTGTTCAATTTGTTATCCAGCTACATTTTTTAGACAGTTTTTTATACAGTTTCCTTTTAGGGACACAGTTTATTCATAAGAATCAAATGATGTCAAAATATTATTTCCGCATTCACTCGTTGAAAGCTATGAAACTTGAAGAAAATATTAACTGATATGAATTTAATGATAATTTATGAAATTTTTACATTTAAAATTAACCTACCTAGCTGAATGCCAAAATTTTTCGATTCAATTTCTTATTCAGCTATTTTTTTTCCAAAACAGAAGGAGGAAAATACACTGCTCGACATTGAAAATGCAACACCAAGAAGGAGTGGTCAGAAATTCATGCAAATTTTACCGTAGACGCACGTCACTGAGTTATGCAAATGATATGAAATGCACAGCTCTCCGACGCACGTGAAGTAAGATATAAAAGAATGAAGTTGAAAAGTGGGCTATGTTCATGTTGGTTTTTCTGCCAGACTAATTATCGGAGAAATTTGGTTTTTGTCTCGAAGGATACGTGTGATAGGAGGAAATGCCACGCCGTCCTCAACGAAGACACTTCCAGCATATAGACGACTTTACAAGGAGTATGGTGATCGGACTGAGAAGGGGAGGTTGGTCCATACGTCAAATTGCAGCTGATACCCACATGGATACAAGCACTGTGCATCGGCTGTGTCGGAGATGGTTGGAAAGAGGAAATGTAGCCACATTGAGGGGTGCAGGTGCAGCCAGAGTGACGTCAGACAGCTTGAATCGACGGATTCACCGACAAGCTGTGGCGGACCCGCAAGTCACTTGTACGTCGATTCTGCAGCACGTGCAAGGTACCCCGGATGTTCCTGTGTCGACCAGAACCATTTCCCGTCGACTGGTTGCACGTGGCCTGCAATCACAGCGCCCGCTAAGAAGACTGCCATTGACCTCACAGCACAGACTCCAACGTTTGGAATGGTGCCGGACCAGAGCGACGTGGATGGCAGAATGGCAAACTGTAGTGTTCTCAGATAAATCCCGCTTCTGTTTGTCCAGCGATAGTCATCGCATACGTGTGTGGCGTCGACGGGGAGAAAGATCGAATCCGGCAGTAACTGTGGAACGCCCCACAGCGCGACAACGTGGCATAATGGTTTGGGGCGCTATTGCATACAATTCCGTACTACCTCTAGTTCGTATTCGGGGCACTATGACGGCCCAACTATATGTAGATAATGTACTGCGGCCGGTGGCAATCCCCTACCTTCAGGGTCTGCCAATGCAATTTTCAACAGGATAACGCCCGGCCTCACAGTGCTCGAATCAGCCAACATGCTCTACTAGGTGTACAGATGCTTTCCTGGCCACCATACTCTCCTGACTTGTCACCAATTGAACATGTGTGGGACGTGATTGGACGCCGTTTGCAGAACCTGCCACTGCCTCGTTCAGAGGACGAACTGTGGCAAATGGTTGAAAGGGAATGGAGTGCCATCCCTCAGGACACCATCCGCAGGCTTATTGACTCCATGCCTAGACGTGTTTCTTCGTGCATCGCTGTCCGCGGTGGTCCTACTTCTTACTGAGCCGACGCCGTCCTCGCTCTAAATTTCGCTTATTTATTTTGAAATAAATATCACTTATTATTCCATGCTGTCTCTGTCTTCTTACCAAATTTCATCAATTTCTGACCACTCCTTCTTGGTGTTGCATTTTCAATGTCGAGCAGTGCATTTCGATGCAATGTTCGGACACATTTTTAAAATCACGGTTGCTTGAATAAAAATAAAGGTCGGACAGTTTTATTCTCTTGTTTTTGTATTCACGAGAAAATATCAATTTTATTTGTTACCAACTATTTTTGAAATTAAAAAAAAAAAAAATCTTTGTATTTTTTACTGTTTTACAGCATAAATCGTCACAAAACCAAAGCATCAGAGTATGTTAATAAACCACAGCATAAATTTTGCTTTCTTTCTGTGTCTTCCTTTTATTATTTGTTCCTTTCTATTGTCATCCATCATGCACTGCGGCAGCGAGTTTGAGAACACAAATTATCTATCGCGTATCGCAGCTAACCTCCTGGTCATGGCCGAAAAAACTACTTATTTACATTCAACTCCTGGCACAACAAACAAACTGAACTTCAAATAAGTGAATTTCCATCGGGTTAACGCAGTTTTCTTCTTCTTTCTGTCCAAACATTCGGTGTACGGTCTCGTAATTCATTTCCGAGGCAAAATTCCGAATTACGATTCCTTTCAGACATTTTTCAGTTTCCGAGGCATTAGCGGCGGAAAGGGAAAGAGAACAAAAGGGAGAGGGAAATACAAACACGAGAGAGAAAGCTAAGAAAAGAAAAAGTGAAGTTGGAACCCCTTTAGACGGCCTGGCCAACCTGGCTGGCTGACATCTTAGTTTCTAGAGAGCTTCAGATCCAGCCTAGTTTCAAGTTTTAGAAATAAGTCATTTATTTGCTCAGGAGTGAACACAGACATATTTAGTTTTCGGGAGGGGTATTGTAAAATACTGTATTGTAAAATACCCCCCCCCCCTTTGAAATATTACATACTAATTTAGCTCGAATGCGTAGGAAAAATATATTTTTTAACATTTTAAGCCAATTAACTATTATAAACCTTGAGTAATTTCACTGAAATTGCAAATTAACACACGGGATTACTCAAAAGCATTGTCATAATTATTGAAACAAGAATTCATTAAAACAGCACAATCTGTTTTTTCTATTAAAGAATTAATGTAAAAATCGTGATAATACATACCCTTGAATTCGAAACTTATAATTTTATTTATTCTTTTACACTGACCGCCGATTGCAATATTGCTCCCGTAACAAACCAAAATGGTTTTATTTAAATATGTTTTGTACGCGTGCTTTAAAAAAAAAAAAAAAATGGTTTAACATTTTTATTTCTTATGAAGAAATAAATTTAAAAATAGTTAATGATATAGTTAAATTATTTTTATCACTTTGAAAGGACAACGTGCCTCCTGGGCCCCCGATACGATCCGCTATCTGCTTGCTACTCGTAAAAATAATTGACTTTTAGGCAATTATTTATCGAATACTTACAACGTTTTACTCAACTTAGATGATAAGTAAAGCAAAACGTTACTCAATTTAAATTTAGAAGGTATCTTATTTCGCAAATTAAATAACAATTCATTAAAAAAAATTCTACAGTTAACCCCGTTTTCATACCTTATTTTTGCTTTAAATCTGAATTCATTAAATCTTCTCCATTTCTAGAAAAAAATATCTAATATTAATCGAACAACACACCAAATGCTTAGACACCTGTATTCTGCAGCGTGTGCTTTGAACATGTATCCACGTTATCCAGTGCATCATACTATTATGTCATACTGAAATTATCCAGGGGAACCCTGATAGGGAGGTCTCGGAAAGTCACCGTGACCTCCCAAAAATGTGGGCAATTTTGTTTTTCTCTTCGGCATCTATACAGACGTAATTACAATTTGACAATGTTTAAGTGCCCGAATGCCCTCTTTCGTTAGATGAACGCAGGTGTGCATACCAGGCCCCTCATTTAGGGGATCGGGGGGGGGGGGAGTCCCTGACTTCGAGAAATCAATGTATTTACAAATAAGTGAGCGTGGTTTTTGTTGTTTTCTGAAGAAATTACATTGTGTTTGCCCTCTTTGCCGCCTCCCCCCCCCCCCACACACACCCAGGGAAACCTTGAAATGATGGACCTGGTGCATAACCATATTTTATCCTTCCACAAAAGTAAAAGTTCGACTTGGAAAAATTGAGAATTTCGTTCATCCCAGAATTTCGGGACTCCTCTGACGTTATGACGCGTATAGTATGGGGACCAAAATGGCGGACGAGTCGGCTCCCCTCAAGCACAAGTGAAGTAACTCAAACAAAATGGAGCTCGACTGGGAAGTTTCCAAAGCCACGTGCAGTGTACGCAAACAGAAGAAGGCCCCGAGAAGAGATATCGAGGATGGGAGGAGATTCCGACGATTTGGGAGGATGTCGATGGAGTCGTTGATTTGAGGATTTCGGGAGACTTAACTAGAGGTTTCCTAACTCTGTGGCAATCCTTTCCCTTTCGAATTCTTATTCGGTTACATTTCCTCGTAGCAGATGCTTTTGCTCCAAGGATAAACGGTTTCACTTCTGCTGAGTTTATTCATAAAAATTAACTGATCTCAGTTTTGTTTCATCTGCATTCACTAATCGTTTTTTTTTCTTCATAATTTGCATTTCTTATCAGGAACATTAATCCTCCACCTCTATGAGTAGGTCTATCCTTGCGAAGAATGCAGTAATATTCGCAAAGATGCTTCGAAGTAAGTTTGAGATTATAAAAAGGCTTCAGTTTAGTCTCTTGAATTGAAATTATTTGCCCCTGACGTAAATTTACCAAGTCCAGCAATTGATCTAGTTTGACCCTCGTAGCAGAAGTACACAATCCGTACCAACGCCTCCTAAATACTAAATGCCTGCAACTTTCTGGTTTTTAGCACAGAGCAAAATTTCGTCCTTGGTTCCCGATATACTGCCATCTACCGGAATTCTTCGGGAAAGAGAAATTAACGATTGGTTCATTTCTAAATTTAAATTTAAAATCAAACAATCAAAAAATTTAATTCGAATATTGTTTGGATCCATAGCCAATAGCTGCAAAATGCCCTTGGTTCACGATACACTGCCATCTACCGGAGTTCTTCGAGAAATGAACGATTGGTCCGTTTCTGAATTTAAATTTAAAAATTAACCAATCAAAAAATAACAACGGCATTATCGGATTGCCGCAAGGTGACGTTTAAAGTAGAACCAACGACGACCGTAGCAAAGCAAATATACTAGGCATTTAGTATTTAGGGGGCGTTGATCCGTACACTGCAATATTCTCAAATGTTTAGTTGTATAGACTGTAGTTCATTTTTCGGGCGGAGGCCTCTACTAACTCTCCGAAAGCGCTCCTTTTTATCCTGCGGGACGGACGTGGCAGTATTTAAAAACTTTTAACTTTAGGTTCATGATATTCATTTCTCGTGGGGCCTGATTACTGAATAGGCCAACTAGGCCGCGGCCTAGGGTCCTCACAATTTAGGGGCCCCCAAGTGTCTAAAATTGTTGTAGTCAATGCCTAAATTTGTTTTATCACATGCTTAAAATTGAAAAGATTCATTATGGGGGGTCCAAAAAAAGTATTTGGCCTAGGGCCCCTTGATATCTTAATCAGGCTCTGCTTCGTGCTGCTCTTGCTTATATTTTGTCGTGCATTGGCTGCCTGAAAAGCCAATTGTTTTTCTCTTCCGAGTTGCTTCTTGAGAAATTGCTTTCTCACGGGTTCATAGACTTGATTTAGACAAAAGCAACAAGCGGGATAAGTCACAACAACAACAACAACAACTAATCGCTGAGTGTTTGAAGAGAATCTCAGCTAATGTATTTGAATTATGTTTATAACCTTAACATTCATTTTCAATTAACGTAGTTGAACATAAATACTACCCTACTCGATCTCAGAATGCATTTGTTTTTGGGATTAACTGTTTCACTTTTGCACTTAATTTAATTTGTAAGAATGAAATGATGTCAACATATGTTTTTCCTAATTCATTAATCGATGAGTGTTAAATAATTTGAAGAAAATCCAAACCAATTCATTAAAAATATGTTTAATCCTAAAAGTCAGATTTAAGTAACGTAGCTAAATAGCAATGCTTTCCAATTCGATTTCTTACTCAGTTAGGGTCCTGCTCCACATCAGCGTAAAACGCGACCGAAACTGAAGGCAGAAACCAAAAATCCGGGTACTTTCTATAGGAACACTATTTGCTCCATTTTACGCTTCTGCTTTATTTTTCTGCTTTACGTTAATGTGGAGCAGGGCCCTTACACTCTTAACAACAACAACTTTGATTTTTCAAAGATGAACTGTTTAACTTTTGTAATGCTTTATGTTCAAGAAGCAAATGTGATGTCAAAAAAAAAAAAACTGCATTCACTAGCATAAAGAAAATCTCCGCTAAAATATCGGAAATTTGTCTGATCCTAAAAGTCAGGTTTAATTAATTCACCCGAATAGCAATATTTTCCTATTTGGTATCTTATTCAATTACTCTTCGTAGTAGATGTATTTATTTTAAAACTGTTTCACTTTTGTAGCACAGTTTATTAATAAGGATCAAATTCTGTCAATACATTTTTTGCCCCTGTATTCACTATTCTCTGCTTCAAAATTGTACTTTGAAGAAAATCTCAACAAATTAAAAGGAAATGTGTTTAATCCTAGCATTCAGGTTTATCTAACGAAGTTAAATGGAGTCACTCCCACAGTTCGATTTTCTATTTAGTTTACTTTCTTCATAGCATACACATTTATCTTAAGAATAAAAAATGTTTATTCTTAAGATGAGAAATGTACTTTTTGTGACACTTTTTTAACAAATTCATTTTGTAATACAGTAAATTGAAAGAATGAACATAAATTTATTTTAATTATTATTATTTATTACATGTTCTATTACATGTAGTGTTGCAGTCAATTACATTGAAAAATGAAAATGAACCCATTCAGCATAGTTTCTTGTTCAAGGCATACTCAAAGTAATTTTAAGAAAAATACCAATTAATCCTCATATCAATCGGTTTTAATTGGCCGATTAGCAATTACTGCCGATTAATCGGTGCATCCCTACTTCAGAGCAAAACTCTTAAAACTTTGGAGCATTGTTAGTATATAGTGCAGATTTAGAATTTCTGTAGAAAATTTGGTTTAAATAATCTCAACCAAAGAAGGGGGGGGGGGGACAGAAAGTTAGAAAGAAAAAAAACAGCTGCAAAACGTCGTCATACAAGAAAACCGTCAAGTTGATTCTTGCATTCATAGTTTTACATCAATCACAGCGTTCGAAACGAAAACTTTTCTAATCCATAGCACTTGTTTTATCTTTTCTGATATAGAACATATTGTGGGTGTAAAGAACAAAAAGTCGAACACATTATTTGGAGTACGCCAAGCGGGTGCCATAACCCCCCATTTCTTTATCCACGGATATTTTCAGAGCCATTATTCCTATCTTATTGCCCCCGCCTACCTCCTTAGGGGGTATTCTGCCCCTTCATAGCGCTTCCCCTCGGTGCCCCTCGCCTCCCCTAATCCATCTTGATTTCTTGATGACAGTCTTCCTCCAACATCCAAGAATAGCATAGCGTAGCCTGCAGTCACGTGGGAAAGGTAAGCAAGAGCATTTTTCTCCAGGGGGCGTTGGGCATCAGAGAGATCGTCAGAATCATATTTTACGACTTGGCCGGGATAATAAATGACCGGGAAATAGGGGGTGATTTTATGGGTCTTAAAAATGCTCGCCCGTGTATATTTTCATCTCGTATTGTTCCGGCGATATTCTTTTCAACCGTTACGGTTACAGTAATGCATCGCGATGGAATCTGAGTAACGTTTTTGTTTCCCTCTATAAAAGGGAAATGAAAAACAATGGAATGCTGACATTTCGCTTGTGTTTTTGTGGGACAGCAATAACGTATGGGTTACTGGATGTTCACAAAAATAGCATTTCAGGTTCGGTATTCATCCATATTCTTTTTGCTGTGCTTTTCTTATTTATTTGAATACTGCCACATTTAGATTTTATGATACGTAGTTCAAATGTGCGATGAAGCAACTCGTTTGGGAATAGCGAATCGTTGAACAAATTGTTTCTACAATGTTTTAGGAATTGGTGAACATAAGTGCTGAAAATTACATTTGAATGTCATGAAAACGAAGAGTAGCCATGTTAAATACCAACGTTATTGCAAATGTAAAAAAATAGAGAAATTCTGAGAAGCAAATAAACTACCAAGACGACGCTCACATTCTTCACAGGAAGCTCTCGGTGACTCGCTGTGTACCAATTGTAAAGACGTTGAATTGTTGAAATGAACAGGTGCTCCTGGATGAACTCTGGCGGGGCTTATGACAAGCTTAACTAAAACAGTTGTAATCATTTTCTAGAATTTTCGCACTTTTTTGCCAAAATATACTTTCAAAATCATGTGTTGTAAAAAAACGAATTTTTATTACGCACCGCGTGCATGTGCATCAGCATTGTGAATGAATGGGTGCACCAACCAATAAAGAAGCGGTTCGTAATTTAAAAAAATAAATATGATGAATCGACTTCAGATTTTCTTTGATGAATCGACAACAGTCCACAGTAACTTCATTCTGTAAAGTTCTAAAAAAGAAACGACCAGAAAATTGTGTTGTTTTTTCTCACTGGATCTGAGATTTTCATTCATTAAATTCGTGTACATCCCTCCCATCTAAAGCAGAATTATGAAATTTCTCACTTTTGCTAATTTCAATAAAAATGTTTTGAAATTTATGTTCCAAATACCATTGTTTTTTCACGCTGTTATAAATTTCTGAAATTAATTGGGCTTGAGGGTTCTTTTCCTATTCATCACTCTCAAACAGTGATAATTGAATCCAACTTTAAAATGACCCTAGTATCAATTTCACCAAGAATATTTATGCATTTCACTTTCACTTTTCACACACTCCAGGGTCCCCCGTACCTAAGAGTATTTATACAACCACAACATCATCATCTTTCACCCACTTACCACAAGCTCTATCATAGCAAATTTAACAACTGCTCCCGTTAAGATGGCAAACAGCGGGGCAAAAATCAGCAAAATTCTTTTCCTCAACAACGGTCACCTTTGTTTCTGTCCTTGTATCCAACAATATAACTCGGGCTCCCTCCAGGTTTGGTCGTCAATTATTTCCATTACATTGTTTCTTCGGCGTGAAGAGAGTTAGTAATTTTAACAGGTTGGCTGTTATTTTCCATAGTTCTTTAGTATGGTCTCTTGAATTATCTTATGTTTTTGTGTCACAGCATGTTGTAATTGTTTTATGCTTCGTTGTAATCGTCTTATGTTTTTGTAAAAATTAGATGTTGTAATTGTTTCAATTCTCCAATGACAAGTACTGTGGTCTCTCAAGGAATGAAGCGAAGTGAAGTATGGCCTCTTGCGAACCGAATAAACAAACCTAAAATTCAGTTGCAAACATTTTTCATATTTTCCTATAAGCCCAAATATGCTTTTAAAATCACTTAATGTAAACAAATAAAATTTGTATTAAACACAGAGAATAAGTACGAGTTTGAAGAATGAGTAGACCGAGTAGAGCGAATGAACCCGTAATTTGGTTTAAAATAATAAATTTAGAACCTTCTTGTTTTCTTTGATGAATTGACAACTGTAACTTCCTTCCATGCATTTCAAAAAAGAAAACAACCAGAATATCTATTTTTTGGAAATTGAGCTTGAGCATTCTTTCCCTGGGCCTCAACTTCAACAGTGATAATTGAGTTTAAAATGACCCTACTATCAATTTCACCAAGAATATTTATACAACCACAACATCATCATACTTCGCCCACTTACCACAAGCTCTATCATAGCAAATTTAATAACTGCTCCCGTTAAGATGGCAAACAGCGGCCCCTTCTATTCCTCAACAACGGTCACTTTGTTTCTGTCCTTGTGTCCGACAATATAACTCGGGCTCCCTCCAGGTTTGGTCGTCAATTATTTCCGTTACATTGTTTCTTCGAGGTGAAGAGATAGTTGGCGCGCTTTTAGTCTATTAGTCTCAGGTATTTCATTAAGGCGTCCATTGTTCTTTGCTTCCAGATTAAACAGGAAGCCCCGGCATTAATTACCTGAAAACGGATGGAGCGAGGTTGGGAGTCGGTGAAGTCGGGAATTCATTAAGGGATCGGGTGATATTGGGTAAATGAATAATGTTACGTTATATCAGGATTGCTAGTTTTCGAGTTAGTTTGTGAAGGCGACGCGTCTTTGGAAATGGTGGGTCGAAAAGTTGTGAGGAAAATAGTTAACATGGTTAATTAAGTGTTAGAATAACATGTGTGATGGATTTTTTATTGCTGACAAAATGCTTTTAGAAAAAAAAAATGTTATAAAATAAAATCTGACAAATTCACTTCTGGGGAGAATTACGAATATTCAGCAAAAAATGAAACTACACAAAAGAAGACGTATATTCGGTTTAATTAAACCTTAGAACTTCACGTATTTAAAAATGCACGATGCAAAAAACTACAAATAGAAACTCTTTCAATTACTATTAGTCATTGAGTAGAATATTCATCGTTTTGATCTACTATTAGAAAAACAAGTAATAATCGCTTATTTTGTTTTGAAACGTTTATTCTATTTTTAACTGTTCCAAACAGCTGTCCTTTAAATAAAAACACACACGCATATAAATACATTATAAAATTCATAATATTGTCGCTTAATGCACCTGAACTTGTCTCGAACTAATACAGTTTGCTTTCTCTTCATTTAATCCAGTTTTTTACTGTTTTTTATCTTACCAGTAAGCCTTATTTCCTTTTTTTTTCTTTTATTTTTCTTCCTTTATTTTTCTTCCCGAAAAGTAGAGGAAAGGTATGGAATTTTTGTGCAATAAAACATATATAGCAAAGGATTACACAAATCTTATCTGCACTAGCTTATTCTTTTTATAGACTTTTTCACAATGTATTAGTATAAATGCTGGAAAATTTCGGCAGCACCAAATTTATTCTTCTAGTTCTCCAGAGGAAAAAGAAACACCGTGTCGAATCGCATTTTCGTGGCTGCCATGACCCCAAGCCCATCTTATTCATTATTTTCTATGGACTGTTTTAAAATTTCTACATGTTGTTCAACTGCCTAGTTTTGTAAAAACAAATTTTTACTAATTATAGCACGTAGAGATTCACTTTGGTTGTTTCATTAAAAAAATGAAAGTTGAACATTTCTAGTCATAGTAACACGTTTTAGAGGTGTTAAAGAAATTTTGAAAATTCTTATCTAATTTAGAATTGCAATAAACCACAAATAATATTAACATTTTTTGAACTGTGTTGCGTTGCAGGAATATTTAATAAAGCTTTGGTTTTGCTTGAGAATGCTCATCATATTAAAACATTATTTAGCTTGATAATATTCTTGATCTTATTTTGCGTTTTAGTTATAAAATTTAAACTTATATTAGTTAGCATCTGTAACTTAAACATATCATGTTTGCTTAGTTGGTATCTCTCTCATTGAAAATAATTAAAAAAAAATATAACAATCTTTATCAAGTTTAATATGGCAATAAGATCATTTTTTTTAAGTTAGCAATAGGCACCTTTCCTTTAAATTAGCAATATGTTTTCCTCCTATAAGTTAGCACTGGGCTTATTTTCCTTAAATAAGCAATAGGGTTACTTTCTTGGGTTTGTTCTCTTTAAACCAGCAATAGTCTTCTTTTCTTCAGAGTAATTTTTAAAAGAGTGTTGTGCGTTCTTTTACTTTTTCGTATTCAATCTCTAAAATAGAATTGTATAACATTAGGACTAGTGCTTTTTTTTGTATGTACAGAATTTAAGGATTATAGAGTAAAAAGTTCGTGTAAGCTTTAGAAATATTAAGTAATTTTAGAAAGAACCAAGTTTATACTTCACAATGGGAAGTTAAAAAGTAAATTCTAGTAATCACCATGTCAAGATATCCTAAACCCTGACAGTAACTATCTTTTGTCCAGTTTCAGAAGCTTTGAATCTCGTTGCAAAATATTAATGCTGAAAGTGGAATTTAAGCAGAGTCAATGTCGCAGAAATTTTCATGTCGTTCTTCGGCGAGCAGAAATTACATGTGTCTCCTGCTTATAAAATGGCCGTATGAATTTCAAATGTACTCAGAGTTGACGCAGGGCGGCCGAATAAAATCAGATATCTTATCACGATCTGAAGAAATTGTATTTCACATCAAAATCCGGGCTTTGTGCCAGGTATTAAATCCAAGTTTTGGCTGCTAAGAAAGGAAATAATACCAGCAAAAGTAAACATTGTGTTGGTGTATTTATAAATTTTATTTTATTCCGCATTCTATCAAGTAAGTTCAGAAGTTCTTTTTTGTATGAGAATAGAATAGATCTACTGGGTACCATTTCTATTCGCATAAAAGCAATTTATTTCAGTTTCTATCTTTGGCGTCACTTTCATACATAAAAATAACATTCTTAAAGCTGTCTTCCTCTGAAAACTGAGAATACACCGCCGAGATTTGGAATTCGGTCTTTGCTGTGAATTTCAATACTCGAGCCAGAAAGATTAATATCAAGTGGTTCTCTAGTGTTTATTTTTTTTCTGCCGTCTTTTTATTCGGATTCCTAAACTCAAGGGTATATTTATTTGTTTATTTGCGTGATTTGCATAGCTTAACGACTGTTTCGGGGAGAATAAAATGCCCTAATGGAATTCCTATGCAAATAGCATTGGTTGTGAGTATATTTTTTAAACTTAACATTTTAATTGCTTTCTGCATACTATGGAAAATTTTCGTTAGATGGGTCAAATGGTTTTTTGAAGGGTTTTTGGGATTTTTTTTTTAAAATTCATTTATTTACTTATCTTTTTTTACCGCTTTAAAACCTGTTTCATTAACACAACATTTAACTTCATTCAAATTTATAGAATTTAAAGTACAATGTATCTTTCTTTTGCTGGTTCGTTTTCTGGTTAAATTTTACTAAAATATTCCCATGAAGGCATAATTACTATATATATTGTCTATTTTCTCAACATCGGAATCAAAGTACTATCTTATATACAAAGCACTAAAATTTTAATTTTTCAAAAATAATTTTTTGCGTCTATGAATGATAATCAAGTAATACGAATTATCACAAAAAATATCTTGGCTAACCTTTTTTTTGTGACTTAGTGCCTCCTAGGCTCACATACACATAGTTTGCGCGAATAAGTGTGATATCATTTTCATGGTAACCAATACAATCTGTTCACGTTTAAGTGTTAATTTTGTTGTAAGGTTTCTTTCTGGCTAAATGAAAAATGGCTTCTATGCTAAATGAAAGAAATACTATTTTCTGCTGCAAAAGGACCATTCCACGGAAAACGATAATTTTCTCCCTCACGCAGGGTTGCTCCCCCCCCATGCTCCATGGTGCAATTCCCCCCCCCCCCCCAAAAAAAAAATCACAACCTTCTTGCGCTTTTTATTTTTTATTTTACCCCTTTTTTATTTTATTTATTTTTTTAAATATTGTTTTTTTTTTTAAATTATATCTATTATTTTTTTATGCATTGATTTTTTAAACGTACTAATTATGTACAGAGTAGAATCACTTTTTTTCTTATCCAGACAAAAATTTAAGCACACACATAAAATAAATAAATAAATAAATAAATAATAAAGAAATAAAAGAAATAATTTAAATTAAAAAATAAATTAATGAATAATTTTTATTTAAAAAATCAATAAGCACTCAAAACTAAAAAATAAATTAATAAATTAGTTTTAAAAAATCCCCCCCAAAAATTTTGATGGCGCAACTTGCGCCATAATCCTCCCCCCCCCCCTGTGGGCACCCCTGCCCTCACGTGACGCTTCATGTATGGGTTATCGAACACTCACTTATATGTGTTATCGTTAGTGAAAAATTTCGTTGTTCACTTTTTTAATTATCACTTTTTTAATGAAATATATGAACCACGTGAGGGACAAAGTGGCTATTTTTTCATGGAATGGTCCAAAATCATGTTCGTATACAAAAAAAGTTGAATTGAAGCTATTATTGTGCAATATTATAGCAGAATGCCTATCTTAAAATTCATGCTGTTAGGTTTTTTTTTTTTAATAGTACTGATTAATGTACGTTGCACTTATAGTTCATGTGATTTTAACACTTTATTTTATTTGCTTCAAATATCTAAAAAATATTTCATATGATTCTATCCTTTTAAATCTCTTTCCGTTTTATAAAAAGTGGAGTATATTTCGTAGAGTCACTTCATAAGAGTTCCTTGAAAAAGAAGAATCTTCATGAATTTAATCTACTTATATTAAAAACTGAGTATCTTTCTAACTATCTTTCTTTCTATGTCACGCTTCTTTCTCCTGAACGCCAATGAACTGAAAGTCGAACCAGGTACCGATAGATAGGTAATTTTTCAGGCTTCTTTAGTTTCAATCTATATAATTATACGATTTTAATTAGCGAAGATATCAATTAATAAGTAGTCAAGTTTAAAGCGATTAAGCCTAATAAATGATTAAATATGAAATCCATTCTTGCAAACCGTCGTTGCTATGAAACAGTATAATAACAATGATAATGAGAATTTTGAATGAAGGCTTAACTAAATCAAACACGAAACTCATAAGCGGGCCACTTACGTAGAATTTTTATCGCTAGCTACTGGTAATATTTTGAAACATTTATTTGTTGAAGAGCCATCTACTTATATTAAAAACTGAGTATCTATGTCTGCTTTTTTTCTTTGAGCGACCTGAACTTACTGAAACTTTCCTCACCATCTTGAAGGCGCGAAGCATCTCAATAATTCGAATGATTTTTTAATATAGGAAAAAAGTAAAGGCGTGAAGCGCCTGTAAGCGAGCCGCCTTGGCGGGGAGTAATTTCTTTAAATTTTTTTCTCACTACTTTCAGGGCACGAAGTGCCCGTGCAACGCCGGGCCACGTGCGTGGTATGTCTTGAAATCGAATGAACATTAAATTATATCAAATAATATAATTTCAGAATGAGGTAAAAGTTAGAGAGGGGAGACGTTATGCATCAACATGCCGCAGGAAGCTAATCTAGCTGCCCTGGCAGCTAGTCTACTTATATTAAAAACTGAGTATCTTTCTCACTATCTTTCTTTCTAACTATCTTTCTATCTTTCTATGTCACGCTTCTTTCTCCTGAACGCCAATGAACTGAAAGTCGAACCAGGTACCGATAGATAGGTAATTTTTCAAGCTTCTTTAGTTTCAATTGATATAATTATACGATTTTAATTAGCGAAGATATTAATTAATAAGTAGTCAAATTTAAAGCGATTAAGCCTAATAAATGATTAAATATGAAATCCATTCTTGCAAACCGTCGTTGCTATGAAACGGTGATAACAATGATAATGAGAATTTTGAATGAAGGCTTAACTAAATCAAACACGAAACTCATAAGCGGACCACTTACGTAATATTTTTATCGCGAGCAACTGGTAATTTTTTGAAATATAAATTATTTGAAAAGCCATCTATCTACTTATATTAAAATCTGAGTATCTATAGTTGAAGCAAAGCTAACTGACAC